>JAOTBA010000005.1:2139126-2152598 GCA_025629845.1 Erythroxylum squamatum | reverse complement strand
TCTCACTTGATTGTAGGATCAATCCTTTCCTTACTTACATTGATCCCTTCCTAGAATTAAGCAAAAGCAGTCTATAAAACTTGTAATTGTAACGCAACATTAATATACGAATAATTACAGAAATTATGGTCTTTCTAGTCTCATATCTTCGTGCATCCGGCTGGATCTAAAATGAAGGACAAGCTTCAGTATAAATGTAAATCTTTCTCAGGCCTGATTCAGATTTAAAGTCTAAATGAAAACAACCATTATTGGAAATTTCCTTTCTGAGGCACATTGCCTTAAATGACGCAGTGCCCTACTCTCATCCTCAGCAGCAATGATTCCTAAAGATATCTCTTGAAGACATCTGATTAACCTTTGCAGTGTCTTGAATACCTGTCCACTTCCATTCTAACAGCCCAAACAGCTTTGAATGTCATCAAATTCGCAAATGTTTCAGAAAGTAAGAGAAACTTATGCCAAACAGCATTGAATTACAGGTGCTTTTATCAAATCTTTGCCCTGATGACTATGGCTAATTTGTTGCAGAAACTAGGCTTCCCATGAACCATAATCCCTACTCTGTGAAATACCTTTCTTATCAACACAGCAAACTAAAGCCTGAATTTTTGCGCAATCTGTATCAGCCTGATTTGGCAGGATCATGTACCTGACATAAACAACAACTATGAATCCCAGAAAGATCCAATTATTACAATATTAACCATAATGTTGGTGTGAAAAAACCTCGAATATCTTTGCTTTGACAGTGTGACTGAGCGAAACTTCTGTCAACTTAAAAATTAAAATAGTTTTGACAATAAAATAAAGAATACTTTAATTAAAAAAAGCCTGTTGAATATTTATGACCTTAAAAATTAAAATAGTTTGGACAATAAAATAAAGAATATTTTAATTAAAAAAAGCCTATAAGTTGAATCTTCTCATTTTTTAGACAATATATATTTGTATATTATCGATTTAATAGATTTTTTATTAATTTGTCATGGCTTATAAAACTTTAGAAATGACATTGCAAATAGGCTTGACCTTGAGCCTTTCTTGAATGCGGTTCCATGGCTTTGTTTAGTAAATAGTTGATTAGCTAGTTTTTAGCAGATTGAAAGTTATTTTACTGTTTAACTGTATCAAATCGCTGATAATTATGTTTAATAATCAACTGATTTGAATGAACCCAATTTGCTATTTTGAAAATACTTCTATGAAATATTTTGTTTCAGTGGTTGAGAAATTAAGGAACGAAAAGAATATTATGTCTAAAAGTTATTACAAATTACTCAAACTGTAATTTTTTATTATTGCTTTCCCTTCACCAAATACTCAGTACCAAAACTTCACTCATACTAGTGAAAAATAAGTTAATATACTAGGAAAATGAACTTTAACAGTTCAGCTTGATTATTACGGAAGAAAAAAAGTATTATTATTATTATTATTATTATTATTATTATTATTATTATTATTATTATTATTGCATGTTCTACATTTTTTATTAGAATTATAAACTTAGTTTTGCGAAGTTAAATATCTAAAATATAAATTCTTACTATAATATTTAAAGAAACATTAAGATATAATACTTAATTAATTAATTTTTTTAAAAAATATATTTTTATAAGTAATTTTACACGTAACAATTAATATTAATTAACTAATTTTATCAAGCATTCTTCAATAAATAGTTAATATTATCTCCTAATCAAAACAGCTTATATATTCTGCTGCTAGCTAATCATTGGCAACTAATACAACTGCTGATTGTAAAATAGAACCCATGTTATTCCACCGTAGCGTTTTCATCTGGTGCAGTAACAGCAGATTCAGAAAGTGAACTTGTTTTACCAAGAGAAAAAGTGGTTGGACGTCTTTTGTGCTTTTCAATTCCACATTTGCAGAAACATCTCCTTCCTCCTAACAGATACAAAGCTGAAGTATTCGGGTAGTATAACAGTGATATCTCAGACAAATTTTACGAAAGTTGGAAAAGAGATATAGACACTCTCTTACAAGATCAAATACATATACATGGTGATCTTTATCCAGATTATGAACATCTGTTTAAAAGCATGGGAGGATGATACAATCCTCACCTTCACCATCCAACCACCCAACCAGTGGCTTCTGAATCTGCTACACCATGGCTCTTAGTCTTACCATTATTAAACTTTTAACAATACAACTGAAATTTTACTGGCTTAGAGAAATGCAGCAAACCTTGTCTAAATCATGTCACATGATACTAATAATATCATTCGAGTTTTAGAGGAGTTCTATTGGAACTTGTCGTCCTAACCGGTGAATATCTTGAACTCCAAACCAGAACCACCCAACTTTTCCTCCATGACACTTCTCAGTTCCTCCACCATTGAAGGAGAGAAATAGTTCACCCAATCGCCAACTTCTCCTTTCCTGAACAGGTGCTTATTCTCAAAGAAGGTTGAATTGCCAGACTTGTTCACCTCCAAATCCTTCAGTTTCTCAAAACTGCAGAGCTGTGCTATATCTTCAACCACTCCATCTCTCTCTTCTTGCACTGAAAAAGGGCATCCCAGAAACTTGGCAAGCTTCTTGATATAGAAGATAACATCTTCTTTCATGTCCTCGTACTTCAAGAACAGTACCTTGTCTGGTCTCTCCAAGCTCTCTTTCCAGTAACCTAACATGTGATCCCAGAAAGGACCATAACCAACGAACCCATTGCAGTACATGTTGAAAACTTCCTCCATTGAAAGGGGTGGAAGAGATCTTGACCTCAAATTGGTGATGAAAAACCACAAGGACGTGAAATTGTCAAAAGGGTTTCGACAGATATAAACGATTCGACAGTTAGACTTCTTGATGGACTCTTGCAAGGAACCAAAAGGGACGTGTGTGGCAAAAATCCTAGGATCAGGGACTCCCGATAATTCAGGAACATGGTTGTTCGCATAAACCTTGTACTCAAAGAAAGGAACAAGATCATGAGGATTGAAGGAAAGCAAAGGGTGGCTGTTTGAGTCTGTAAAACGATTACGGTTCAGGATGGCAAAAGCTAGAGCTTTGAGCCATGTTGTTCCTGATTTTGGAAAAGTAGCTAGAACAACATCAGTGTCTTTGGCCTGGAAATGTTTTTGAAAAGACATTATAGCTTGGATCTGCTTTGGTGGGCACCAAAAACCTTGGAACTTATAATGGTATGGAGTTTGCCAACCTTTTTCTCTGGGAAGAGAAAGAAGCAACTCGTTGAACTCATTTGTGAGCTTCTCATCATCATCTTCTTCTTCTTTTCGTCCAGTACTTGGTGGTGCTGTTAAGTGAGGCTTTGTGAAGTGAGGGTCAACCAAGGAAGTAGGAGTGTTTGCAGAAGTAGACATTGTGAAATTTGCATGTAATGATTTGAAACTTCTGATGCAACCAACTATTTCTAGTAGTTGGTATCACTTTCGTTTCTGATTTTTTTTTTTGAAATCATTGACGAGAAAGGCAGAAACAAAACTAACCCAAACTAATAGGCTTATTCCATGCACCCGGATCCTACTAGCCTTTCATCATCAAAATCTGAACAAGCAGAAGTATCTGAAACTAAAATGGAATCTAAATATGAAGGGCTAACACTCCAATGTTGAAGGTTTGCATGTAATAAGGCTACCCGGGCAAGTGAGTAAGTCGCCTTATTGGCAATCCTACGCGTCCAATAGAAGGACAAGTGAAGGAAATGTCGCTTGAATGAGAGACAGTCAAGGGTCAAAATTCCAATCTCAGAACTGTTCGAAGACGGAGCTAAAATAGCTTGGACAGCCGTCAAACAATCAGATTCCACAATGACATGATCAATTTGTTTTTCTTTTAACCAAGATAGAGCTTCCCTTATTGACATAAGCTCTGCAAGGATTGGGTCAAGCAGAAAAGGGTAATGTCCGGAGATAGCAGCAACAAAGCAACCTCTATCATCCCTGAGAATGGCAGCAAAACCTGAGGCATTCTTATCTTGAAAAATAGCCGCATCAACGTTGCATTTCAGGAAACCCTCCAATGGTCTAGTCCATCCAGCGTTGATAACTCTGCCCTCCTCAGTCGGATCAGTAACCCTCTTAAACACCTCCCGCGAAGCCTACCAATCTTTAATAAATCTATCTGCGAAATTAACTATCATCAGAGGGGACATGTTCTTACCTTGCCATACTCGTAAGTTTCGATGATACCAAATGCTCCACAACAAAGCAAGCTGGCGTTCAATGGTGGAAATCGACGAAATTTGTAGTATCTACGTTAAAAACGTAACCACTCCCTGACGTGGGCGACTCCAACCTGTCAATGCCCAGACGTCTTGAGCTTTCGGGCAACCCACTAAGACATGATAAAGGTCTTCTGGCTGGCCACAAACATCGCATTCAATATTGAGCAAGATACCCTTACAACGTAGACGGTCTTTGCAAGGGAGAAAGCCACGAAAACATCGCCAAACAAAGTCTTTAATTTTGGGAGGTATAGGCAGATTCCAAATCTTGGTCCAAGGACCCTCAACGAGAGATTACCAAAGTTAGTATGCATAGAAAGAGCCAATTTGTACCCTGTTTTGACTGAGTAAACACCATTCGGACTGTAATGCCAGATAAGTTGATCTGGCAGTTTAGAGTAAGCTATAGGGATCCTGGAAACACGCCCCACATCATGAGGCGTTAACAAACCTTCTAGCAATTGAACATCCCACCCTGATCCCTCCTCATTAAACAAGTCGCACACCTTAAGATCATCGAATTCCTGGATGGACGAAGAGGTAACAAAAAAATTATTTGCTTCATTGATCCATGGATCAGCAAAAACATTAATAGAGAAGCCATCCCCCAGACTCCATCTTACACCTTTAAGCAGAACATCTTTAGCCGCAAATATACTCTTCTAGATAAAACTTGAATTGGGACGATCCTTGGCCTTCAGAAAACTACAGGAAGGGAAATATTTTTCTTTAAAAAGCTTGCTCGGTAGCGAGTCAGGAAAAGTCATAAATCGCCAGGCTTGTTTAGCAAGCATGGCTAGGTTGAAACAATGAAGGTCCCGAAAACCCATACCCCCATATTTCTTCGGAGCACAGAGGCAATCCTAACTCGCCCAATGGATTTTCTTGCGATTGTCTGTACCCGATCCCCACCAATAGGCATTCATCATCTTCTAAAGTTCATCGCAGGTACCTTGGGGAATAAGAAATACACTCATACAATAAGCCGGCAATGCTTGTGCAATTGTCTTGATGACAATCTCATTCCCCGGTTTTGAGAGCAATTTATTTTTCCAGCTCGTAATACTCTTGCTGAGTCTATCCTTTATGAAAGCAAAGACCTACTTGTTGTTCCTCCCAACTAGAGAGGGAAGACCTAAGTATCTCCCGTGGTCGATAGGCGTGTTTACCCCTAAGATGATCTCCAATTCACATCTTTCAGAAGGTTTCGTATTCGAACTGAACATAATACCTGACTTTTGAAAATTAATTGCCTGCCCTGATGCGACCTCATAGATGGCGAGTATCCGTTTGATGTTTTGTCCTTCCAACTTATTCGCACGAAAGAAAAGGAAGCTGTCATTGGCGAAAAAAAGATGAGAGACACTAGGACTGCCAGGACAGATAGTCACACCATGAATATCCCCTCTTACCTCACTTACCCTTAACAAAGCAGACAACCCTTCAGCACAAAGAATGAAAAGATATGGTGACAGAGGGTCTCCTTGCCGCAGACCACGCTTTGGCATGATAGGTCCGACTTTAGAACCATTAAACGCCACAGAATAACGCACAATAGTAACACAAGTCATAACAAGCTCAACCCACTTACTGTGAAACCCCAACTTTACCAGGATAAAGCGGAGATAATCCCAATCTACTCTATCATAGGCTTTGCTGATATCAATTTTAAGAGCTGCCTCCCCATGCTTCCCTTTCCCTTTATTCTTCATATAGTGGATGATCTCAAAAGCCACCATGATGTTGTCAGTGATGAGCCGACCTTGGACGAAAGCCGATTGCATGGGAGAAATGATCCTCGGGAGCAAAGTTTTTAGGCGGTTAGCAATCACCTTAGCTATGAGTTTGTAAACAACGTTGCATAAAGCTATGGGCCGAAGGTCTTTCATACACGTAGGATTGTCTTTTTTAGGAATCAGAACAATGATTGTATCATTTAATGTATCCGGAAACTCACGCTGCTCCATCCAATTTCGACAAATTTCAAACAAATCAGCTCCCAAAAAAGGCCAACACTTCTGAAAGAAAGTTGGGTTCATACCATCAGGACCAGGAGCCTTGTCCGGGTGCATGTCAAACATTGATGTCTTGAATTCGTCAAGTTGCACAGGAGCTAGAAGAAAATTGTTATCCTCATTAGTCACCACCGAATTAACCGAGGCAAAATGTCTGAAATCAGTACCCCCCGACGCTGAAAAAAGGTGATTAAAATAATCGAGAATGATATTGCCTATTCCTTCATTGTCCACCACTTGCAGCCCATTATCATCCACCAGCGAATTAATATGATTCAACCGTTTTCTCTTAGAAGCCTGAGAATGAAAGTATTTCGAATTTGCTTCCCCATACAGCATCCAAAATATCCTTGATCTTTGCTTCCAATAGATTGCTTCCTGAGCAAGAAGGCAATTTAGTTCAGCAAGAAGGCAATATTAAAACTTAATATTTTTCATAAAATATTAATACCCAAAAATGATTTTATAATTAAAATCATAACTCATAGGTTAGGTCTGAAGTAACCTAATTTACTACTAATATTAAAACAAAATTAATATTAATAATTTTTTTAAAAAAGGAAAAAGACGAAAAATTCATCGTCTTCAACCTCCAACCGGGTCGGGCGTGACCCGACTGGAACCAATCAGAGCCCCGACTGGTTTGGAGCCCAGAAGACGTCAAATTGTGCAGGAATGCCGGCAGTGGGACGAGGAAAGCCAGGCGTCGCGCACCAGACGTAGCAGAACCGACCATGCAACGTTCACGAAATGGCAACGTCGATATCTTCACGCACGACCATCATCCTCCCTTCTTCCCACACGGTTTCTGTCACCGTCAAGCGCTCCAGCCATGCCAACAGCACGATTTTAACGTCTCAAGGAGGTCCAAATGTCGAAAAAATCAACAACCTCCAACATATATATATATATATACGGTAGAAACGCAATAATAATAGAGGAAAACAGAGAAAAAATATTTCAGTGGTTTTCATCAGTTTATACGGCAAGACAGAGGCAGTAAAGGCTCTGATACCAAATGAAATATAAACCAAGCAACCGCATCCATCTTATAAAAGCATTACGTAAAGATACACGCAGATAAATTGAACGGAAGCATAACTGAAACCATAAATACCTCCAGCCATTGCCGTGATCCTTGTGAGCTTTGAGTTTGTTCTATCCTCTTCTTTAAGCAAAACGTATAATGTAAAACAATGCTAGGCGAGGATAGGACCCAAAACTAAAACCAACGTTGTTTTTAAACAACACTGCCATACCCTACTAGCCATCACAGAGGTGGAAGGTTGAGGAAGTGGGTGACAAACTATATACGGGAGTTACGGGTCATGATGAAATAAACTATATACAGGTAGGTAGGTAGGTGGGTAAGGTTTGACCCAAATTTTCTTACATGTATGAGCAAATCTCCATTGTGGTTGGATTAGTAAAAGTAATATCGGATGTAATTTGCATTTGCACAAGCGCAAGATATCCCAGAATCTTTCTAAACAAAGCTCAAGTTTTAACTTGTCCGTGTAATTTCTCTATTGGGCCTTGTAGCTTGGTTAAGCCAGTGACTAAACTAACGACCAATAGTAACAATGCGCGTGTGATGTTGAGGTCGGTGAGCGGTATCCTTGCTTCAAAACAAGGGAAAATAAACGTATCCAATAGGCTGGACACGTGGCAGTAGCCCAGAGGAACAAAACGGGTTAACCAACTTTATAACAACAACCGCAAACCAGCAGCCCGCCCCTCGGAACTCATCTTTTACTTGGAATATTCCAAAAACTATACCTCTCTATTCTATTTCTATTGTCCTTGATCCCACCCTCTGATCACTTGGTAAATATCGTGTACTCCGAATTCACTGTGAGTTCGGGAATATTCCCACCACATTCCAAAAGACGCCCTCAAGCATCGACGCTCCCGAGTCCCGTCGCACAATGTACATAGGATGGGATCTATTACCTGAAACAACGCAGTTTAAGTGTCATTAGCTAGCCGCGAGAACCTCTGCAAGTGGTCACATTTTTGCTTCGAAAGGGAAAAAAAAAGAAATTGAGAGCTTGAGCCTGGCTTATTAGACGAAGAAGAAAAGCCAGGGGCTGTCAGCAATTTTCTGGAAATCTCTTGATTTAGGGTTTCTCCAATTTCTTTAACGTGACTTCATCTGTTTGCTTTTTATATCCGTTATCGGGGCTGTTAAGGTTTCCAAATTTGAGGCCTTTAATGTTTCAATTAAAGACTCATTAGTGAAGAAAGTGAAAGTTTGTGGGAGAGAGGTATGCAGACGGAAGCAAGAGTGGGGGTGGTGGTAGACGGAGGACCCAGAGGTCTCAATTCGCAACAAAAACAACAAAAATCGTTGCACCAACAGCAGCCACACCATCACCAATCGCAGATCGGAACGGTTTCTCAGCTTGTTGCTGGTGGAGTGGCAGGTGCTCTCAGTAAGACATGCACTGCACCACTTGCTCGCCTTACCATACTCTTTCAGGTAATATTTTCCCCCGCTTCTTTATTCTTGGCTGGTTAATGGGTTTTCAAGTAGTTTCCTGAGTTTTGTATGTAACTCGTCAATGAGGGTGCTTATATATTTGGGGTTTAATTTGATTTCTGTCGTGAAAGTTTAGATTTTTACATCGAAATGTGGAAATTTTATGCATTTTGTGTAGCATCTACTGAATTGGGATAGTATAGTAGTCACCATGTATTTCTGTTTCTAAAATTCCATCTTTCAAATACATGGAATTTCTAGTGATGCTGGAGCGGTAGTTTTGGAAATAGGTAGATGGGGTGAGGGTAAGAAACATTTGGAAAGAATGAAGTATAAGTTCAGGATAAAAGAAGTTTTGGTGTTGTTAAATAGTTTACATGGAGTCTAACTGCGGAGACTCCAGGAACGCTAACTTGCGACTTATTGGTTCCAGTTCTGTTACATAACTTATTTTGCTTCTCAGTTTTTTAGGGGGTATACATCAGGATGTAGCTCTAATATGTTAAAAGTAGTACAAAAATTTTTAGTTTCTAGGCATAACTGCAAATGTACTTACCTTTTCCGGTGAGATGGCTGTCTCAATTTTGATGAATGGTTTGTATGGGTTCCATAATAGAAGAGTAGTTAAAAGTTGTGGATCATTTTGAGCCAGCTGAACTAAAATATTGTGTTTTCTTTTCGAGTCAGTAATTAGCACTGTAGCATAGCCCTTTTTTTTTATTGTTTTCTTCTCTACAAAAAATGGCCTTGCTTTTGTAGGTGCAAGGAATGCACTCTGATGTTATAACACTGAGGAAAGCTAGCATATGGAATGAGGCTTCCCGGATTGTTAGGGAGGAAGGATTCAGAGCTTTCTGGAAAGGGAATCTTGTTACAATAGCTCATCGGCTCCCTTACTCTGCTGTCAATTTTTATGCCTATGAGCACTATAAAATGGTGGGGATCCTCAGGATTTAAATTAAAATTTGGCATCAACAAAAACTTTGATTCTTCATAGGTTCCTGGCAGCTTAAAATGTTGACCATTGGATCTATTTTACAGCTGCTACATATGGTGTCTGGACTGGAAAGTCAAAAGGCGAATATGGGTGGAGACCTCTTTGTTCATTTTGTGGGTGGTGGTTTGGCTGGCATAACAGCTGCATCTGCTACTTATCCACTGGATCTTGTAAGGACACGCCTTGCAGCTCAGGTAACATTTGTATAACCTCTTCCAGTTCAGAACTGGCAATAACATTTTTACTTTCCGATTAATTTAATTAAACTTGAACCTGCAGACAAACATCATTTACTACAGAGGCATCTCGCATGCATTACAAACAATTTGTAGGGACGAGGGAGTTTTTGGCCTCTACAAGGGACTTGGAGCAACACTCTTAGTATGTCTATTACTAATAAAGTTAGCTTTTCCTCTGTGTGTATCCTTTGATGCTTTCTTAACATGAGTTGGCTACTATGATAGGGTGTTGGACCTAATATAGCTATCAGTTTTACTGTGTATGAGACTCTACGATCTTTCTGGCAGTCTCACAGGTGGGACTCTCCTAGTTATGAAGTTTCTTGGACTTCCTATGTATCTCTTGAGCATCTTGTTCTTTTATGTAATCCTTGAATTTTATTTTATTTTTACTTCAGGCCCCATGATTCTACTGTTGCAGTGAGTTTGGCTTGCGGTAGTCTTTCTGGAATTGCCTCCTCAACAGGTGAGTTAGATAGTCTTCTGTTTTATGAGTCATTTCAAGTTATATCTTTTCTTTCTATGCAGTCTGAGCCCAATTATCCTTAATCTTACAAAATTGTGGTTGATTGCTGTTTCTGTGCTGCATATAATCTTTAAATATATGCATTGTTGTATATTTCAGATGAGAAAATGTTGATGCTAAGTCATTTTTTGCTCCTTTTCACAGATATGATAATGCCAAAATTTAGGTATCCAATAGCAGTGTTTAGCAAAGATTTTATTTAGTTGAACAGCTTAAGTCTTCCATGTTTAATGACTTGGTTTATCATGAGTCAAAGGAGTTAATATTTGTAGCTTTTTACTATGCTTTTGATGCAGAGAAGCTGGGTATGATGCACGCTCTGCATTAAGCATCTAACAGACTGACCCTAGAGCCAGAGACCAAGACTGGAGTTCTTTTATATCTTGGTTGAGAATTTTAGTAAGGAAATCAGGAAAAAGTATTTTTACCATGTCATCTAACTTCTACTTTTTCCTTTTGATCTTGAACATTCATTTTCTACCGTTTCTTCAATAACTTGTCTGACGGGGATTGCAGTTCATTCTTTTATTGGCTGGCACTACTCTCAGCTGACGTATTGCTATTCTTTCTGTTATCAAATGTGAGAGGTGTCCTCTTTTGAGGTATGCTTCTCACTTAGGCTTCCCTTGCCAATTGCAGATTGGGTAGGAAACCTTCAAACTGTTTTGGTGTCATCTTTCATCAAGAAGACGAACAATTTGCATGACTTTTTTCTCCGGAAATCTGTCACCATAAAGTTGAATGATGTTTATTTGAGAAAAGAAAAAGAACATGGAGGCCAAAATGACACCTTTCTTTGCATGAACAACATATTAATGTCCTGATAAAACATGTATCAATGACTATGCAACTAGAAGCAAGAGCAGAAATATAATGGAAACTGTTATAGTCCAAATACACGTGGTAAGCAGGAATTTGGTATTGTCTGTTGTTAGTATGTTTGAGAGGGTGGATTGTAGTTGTAATAATTGTGTACTCTGTATTTTTTTTTTTCTTGGGAAATATGTGTATTGTGTAAGTTGCATGCATAATCTCGAACGCATGATGGTTTCTTGTACATTAGTGTCTATACTGGTATGTTATATTGTGCATCAACCTTTTCTACCATATGCAGCGACATTTCCTCTTGATCTTGTACGCCGGCGGAAACAATTGGAAGGAGCGGGTGGCCGGGCTCGTGTGTACAAAACAGGCCTTTTTGGCACATTTAAGCACATAGTCCAGTGTGAAGGCTTTCGGGGTCTATATAGAGGCATTATGCCTGAATACTACAAAGTTGTTCCTGGTGTTGGGATTTGTTTTATGACCTATGAGACACTCAAAATACTTCTAGCAGATGTTACAGCCAAAATATAGGTGCTTTACACCATTCGCCTGCCTGGGTCTGATATTCAATTGTTCAGTTTTTATGTTGTAACAGCATTGGCCGATAAAGTTCATGGTTTATCTCATGGCAGCAGATTTTGTGATGGCTACATTGAGAATTGAAAATTTCCATGTATAGAGGACAAAGCTTAAAATTACTTTGCAGTTGTCCCCAAAATTCTTAATGAAAGCAATTTTATAGGTGATCAAAGCTTTAGTCGACGATGTTTACGGGTTCAGACAGCTGATTTGTAGGACTTAGCGTTTATTATTTCCCAGGAGGCGAACCCTTTGTTTAACATAAGTCACCTGGTCATGATTGCTGCGGACAAGATTAGCATACGCGCGTCAAGATATTTTTTTTTTGGATGAAATGAGGTTTATGTTTTTTTAAAAGTAATTCACAATATAAATCTATTAAAATATTTTTATAAAAATAAAATGAACATAGCGAGAGAGAAACCGAAGGATCTATGGGAAAAAACGCACTTGTTCATATCAGCTAGCTGACTTCATTTCTAACGAGGTTCGCTGTCTGATAATAGCCAAGTAAATCACAACTTATCTGACACTATAAAAGCATGCTGGCGTATATAATATAATTAGGGGGTAGTGGTTAGTTGGATATATAGATCAAACAATATTTTGGCTATGTAACTTTTTACTTTTGGACTTCTTCTAATTGTAAGGTTGTATATAGTTTAACTATAGTTAATACAATTCCTTCTAACTCCCAAAAAAAAAAACCTTTCATCTTTAGACATTTTTAAAGTTATATTTTGAGTTTTTTTTTTTTATGTTACATATAGATACCATATATATCCAAAGGAAGGATTATGCTTTGGAGTAGTGTGAATGAATAAGGTTATATTAGCAGGCAAGGGGCAAAGAGAAAAAGAAAAAAAGTAACATTGTCAGCAATAAGTTAATAATATTATAAATAATTTCTTCTTTTGAATGATCTTTTTCCAACATTATATGAAAAGATCATCTTTATTTAATAAAGTCTCTAATGATCATCTTTATTCAATAAATAAAGGTTAACAATTCCTATCTATATCCGTTCAATAAAAATATAAAACTTTTAATAACAACAACAACAACAACAACAACAACATATAGTAGAAATTCCACTGAGGCGCAGGGTCTGGAAAGATCTAGTAGTACACAACCTTAACTCTAATTAGTAGATAGGTAAATATTTAAAATTTGTATTACAGAAAAAGTACATATTATACCTAAAGTTAGATCTCCTGGTAACTTAAGCCTTAGAATAAAGATAAAATGCTTAAAATTAGATCTTAGAGTTTGAAAATATAAAGTCTTATCTAACTTAGACGGTCTTAAACTTTTGAATGATTTTGCATTTTTACTTTGAATAACTAATTGACATGTGTCTTTGAAAATGAATATATACTTGAATTGGATTTTGCTTATAAGAATTATATTTTTTATTCTATTCATTTCCCCTCATTTGTTAATATCATTTCATTGTTATATATATTCTCTTTACCTCATTCTAATCATATATTACAAACCTCACATTGTTGGACCCGTAGGCTGCAATTACCTTGAGTGGGCTTGGATCCCCAGCTCAAGCACCCCGCCAGTCACAACCTTAATTAGTAT
>JAOTBA010000005.1:2126391-2139026 GCA_025629845.1 Erythroxylum squamatum | reverse complement strand
GAGTCTATGATCGAATTACGGTATCAAACGGGAGAGTACCTTGGCTAGGCTTTTCTTCATATTATTTTCAATCTTTATTTTTAATTTCTTCCTGCGTGATTTCGTGTTTTAAAATCAATCATTCCTAAATCAATTATTTTATTTTTGATTTCGGACAAATAAATAATTACTACACTGGTCTCTGTGGTTCGACCCTATTCACCACTTTACTCATTTAAGTGTTCTAGAGTAGGAATTTATTTTTGATTGGTTTGACACGCCATCAGCCTACCAATTTTCCTAACAAACAGAGCTCATAGTTGATCTCCTCCTCTTGAACGTCTTCCGTAGAAAACACAAACTCAGCTTCTTCTTTTTCCCGGATAGACAGTTTCATGCACACTCAAGACATGACCAACACTTGCAATCTGAAGAGAGAGACTCGAGAGGCAAGACGTCCATCCACTCGTCCTTAGCATATATATTCAATAATTATTGCTATTTGTTAACAGGAACAACACATGTTTCATTCCCATGGTCACCACTGAACAGCATCCTCAATGACAAGGGTTTACCGTGTGATGAGGTGGTTGTGACTTGTCCACGATGCTCCATAAATTTCGATCCAAGTGTTCGCGTACAAAATTTTGAATCTTACATTGGTGGACAGCGACGATCTCCTTTTCCCTGGCTGATACCTAAAACATACTTCCGTTTCTGATTTAGATAATTTTGGTATCAATTATTCACTTCAATCAGGCAGCAAATGTCGACTTTGTTGTGGCCTTTGAAAATATCTTCAACTCTTTCTTGATTTTTTTTGTGAACGGCGGCGGGAATATGTAAAGACTTCTTTATATAAAGGGGAATGCATTTATTAGCAGTAAAATCTCATTAATTTAACTACTAATTTATAAAATATTAACTAATTATCTCTTAATAATGAAATAATTATCTCTAAGAATCTGTAAAGTATTTCTAAAATATCAACACCCTCTCTTAAATTCGTGCATAGTTACTGCTCATGTCTAACTTTTTCACAGTAAACTCAAAACTTTGTCTTAGTAGCCTTTTGGTAAAGATATTAACTGATGTTTTAAAAATCGAACTGGAAGCTAAAGCAGTAAGATAAGAGGTTTATGATTTAAAAGGTTCAACCGATATTAGATTGTCATAAAACTTGAATAAAATTAAAAATTTTGAAATATAATTGAAAGAGATTGTTCTTATCAATCAAAGAATTTGAAGTTTAATTTTGAAAAAATTATTAAATAAAAATTAATTGATTTATTTTGATTTATAAGAACTTATTAATTTATAAAAATTGTCTGATTAATAAACTGATCAATTTTTAATAGCAAGAGTTATTAAAGTAAATTGAATCGAAATGTTGAAAACTAAACTTAAAAGTTAGTCAATTCAAAATTTTTACTATTAAACCGATCGAACATGATGAGTTTTTTAATCATTGACATCGATAACTTATTGTGTTGTAGCTGCAAATAGTATACAAATGAGTCTACTTTCAAGTTTTTCTTTTATAAAATATTTTTCAATCTCCGTATGCTTCATCCGATCATGCTGAATTGGATTATTGGCAATATTAATAGCTACTTTGTTATCATAAAACAACTTCATTGAGTGCTCTATTAGTTTCTTAAGTTTTTCCTTACTCTTTTAAGCCAGTCGTTGATTTGAACCTATATTCATTAAAACTCCTTCCTTAACTTCACCTAGTTATAAGTTAAATTCCATAGGAGTTTCTAATGGTTTACATCTACTCATCCTAAAAGTTGAAAAGTTGAAAATTAAACCTAAAAGTTAGACAATTTAAGATTTTTACGGTTGAACCGATCGAACATGATCAGTTTTTTAATCATTGATATCGATAACTTATTGTGTTGTAGCTACAAATAGTATACAAATGAGTCCACTTTCAAGTTTTTCTTTTATAATATATTTGTCAATCTCCATATGCTTCATCCGATCATGCTGAATTGGATTATTAGCAATATTAATAGCTACTTTGTTATCACAAAACAACTTCATTGAGTGCTCTACTCGTTTCTTAAGTTTAAGTTTTTCTGTTACTCTTTTAAGCCAGATTATTTCACAAATTTCTTGAGCCATTGTCCTATATTTCGCATCCGTACTACTTATGGCTATCACATTTTATTTTTTACCATTTCAAGATTACCAGATTTCTCTACAAAAATGTGCAATACCCAGAAGTTGATCTTTTGTCAGTAAGTGACTCTGCTTAGTCTATATCAATGTAGACTTTAACTTTTTGTTGATCACTTTTCCTGAAGAATAATCATTTCCCTAGAGTTCTCTTTAAGTATCTTAAGATTTTGTAAATTGCTTCCAAGTGTTCTTCACAGGGAGTATGCATCAACTGACTTATCACACTAACAACAAAGGAAATATCTAGTTTGTTATAAGATAAATAGATTAGCTTTCCTACCAGTCGTTAATTTCAACCTATATCCATTAGAACTCCTTCCTTAACTTCACCTAGCTGTAAGTTAAATTCCATAGGAGTTTTTAATAGTTTATATCTACTCATCCTCGTTTCTTTTAGAAGGTATAGGATATACTTCCATTGTGTGACTATTATTTCCTTTTTTGATCTAGCAATTTCCATCTCAAAAAAGTATCTAAGAGACCCTAGGTATTTGATTTCAAACTTATTTGAGAGATTCTTTTTAACATTTTCAATTACCTCAAAATTAGAATTGAGTGAGGATAATGTTATATATATGCATAGTTAGAATTGCAAATCCCTCGTTCTGAGAAGTTTTTACGAATAAATTATGGTTAGACTGTCCCTGTAAGAAACCTTGAGACTTCAAAAATCTTGTGAATCTGTCAAACCACATTGTCAGTGATTGTTTCAGCCCATGTAAAGATTTTTACTGCTTGCATATCCTTTTTTTGAAGCTTTCACTAAATCTTGGAGGAGACTCTGTGTACACCTTTGTTCTAAAGCTCTATTTAGGAAGACATTTTCACATCTAATTGATGTAACGTCCAATCCAGATTAATTGCAATAGAAAGCAACACTATCTCAGTATTTAACTTAGCAACAGGTAGAAAAGTTTCTACATAGTCAATGCCATGGGTTCGAATAAATCCCTTAGTAATGAGGCAAGCCTTATATCTTTCAAGTGATCCATCAAAATTGTACTTTACGATCAACTCCAATTTACATCTAACCTGTGTTCTCCTTCTTGAAATATCAACTTCCTCCCATGTTCTATTCTTCTCCAAAGCTCTCAACTCTCCAGGACTACATCGCTCTACTCGAAAATATTTAGAGCCTCCTATATATTCTTAGGAATGGAAATAGTGGACAACTTAAAAGTAAATGCTTGAAATGATGGAGATAGACTTTGACACGATAAGAAGTTATGCAGAGGATATTTGATACAAGTTCTAGAATCTTTCCTAAGAGTAATGGGAAAATCTGTTTGACTCTTAAATAGATATTGGTTCACGTGACACTAACTCAATAGAAGTAGACTCAGGAGATCTTGTGATAGCCGAGATGAAGGAAAACATTTATTAAAACAGTGAAAAGGTGTTTAAAATTTTAAAGCGTTTAAAAGTATCATATCGATCAAATATGTAGCTTATGGGATAGTCTCACTGTAATAGCCAGTTTCTATACTTAGGGATTATACTAGTCACACGAGTCATATCATATGAGAATTCATGAAGTGTATTTCATTTGCATGCATCATATTCACATATATACATGAATCATGATTTAGGGATATTGTAAAAATAATATATGCACTCATTTGATATATCTCGGGGTGTGAAAAATCTTAAATGATTATGATGTAGTTGTGCGTTGATTATATCTTGAATTTTTTTATGGATTATAATTAGTGAATTGGGAATTTATTATTACAATAGAGTGATTGATAAGGTGATACGTGCATCTAGTCTAGGAAAAATGTTAAAGGGCAAGACAAATTGATATATGAAAATTTAGGTTTAATGAGCCTATGAAATGGTGACATGTGGCATTAATAATAGAGTGACAATTGGCGTGAATAAATGAGTGACAAATGGTGGTATAGTTGAATGACATACGACCTAGTGATTAAATGACAAATGGACTAGTTATGAAGTGACAATTGAGAGTGTAAGACAAAGACACATAACATGGCTCTTAGCATGACAAGTGTCATGCCAAGTGTCCATCTTCTTCACCACACACCTCACCAACGTCTCTCATTCTTGCATGTCCACCTTCTTTCATGTTTTGGTCTTATGTTTTCTTCTTCTTCCTTTCACCAAGGACACTCTCACACCACCTCCATAACCTTTGAATTTTTGCCAAAATTTCGTAGCCTTCATCTTATGTTTAGAAACCCTTTTCATTCCATCTTGTTCTTGGAGTATGTTTGAATGCTTGGGAGGCTTTGTTAGCTTGTTAATTGAAGAGATTTTGACAAAAATAAGTAAGTATTTGATTGCCTTATTGTGACATATGTAAGCATAACATTCATAAAGATTGATTAGAGATGAATTGTACATGTAGGGTTGATGATGAGGTGTGCTTGAAATTTGATAAATGAAGGTTATAGATTGTTTTAGGGATGAATTGATGAGGAATTAAAGTATTTTTAAGGTATAATTGAGATGTAATTGATGAACTATCATGAAGGAGTTAGAAATTAGAAGAAAGATTTAAGGAAAAGGACGGTGAATTTTCGGTTCACTTATCCCACGATCGTGGGAATTGTATGGTTCCTTCCCACAATCGTGGAAATGCTTGGCAGAGAGAAAAATCTGCATTTTGTGCTCTGGTTGAATCATATAAGGATAATACACTATATATTAGTGCTTTTAGACTTGATTAGGGCTTAAAATGAACTTAGTTTGATGTTAAATCAATTAGTTAAGTGTTTGACGAGTTTAGGTTGTTAATTGATGTTATAACTTAAGGAATGGATTGTTTAGTATCAACATATATGAATTTGAAAAGTATGAGTTGTTGATGGTATAAGGATGTTCTTATGAATGCAAATGTGATTCAAAGGATATAAGTAATGAATTAAGTATGATTGACTGAGAATTGGGAAAATGGTTTGAATGTGTAATACTAGAAAAGGATTGGTGAATGTATGATTGATAAATTGAGAGTAATCAAACTTACTTAAGGCATAACCTAATTGCAAACAAGATATATACAAGCTATAATGAATGAATGAGTAAGATTTGTGAATAAGGCTACTTACACAGGATAGTCAATTGAGAATGCATTGAATATAACATATATAAATGTGTATGATTGAGTACTCATTTAATTAAACAAGTTAGTAATGTGTAAATATGTGTGTATTGCATGATATAGAACCACAAATTGACCGAAAACATCCAGACGTTGTCGAATCGTCAAGGCAATAGCTATTCTGGAGCATACTGTGAGTAACCTAGATGTGCAATTTCAATTATATATGTATTTCTATTTGAATTGTTTTGATTAATCTTTATATGTATATTGAACTGATATTGATATGATTGTGATATTGATAATTCCGGACAATGATTGCCTGAGGAGTTCAATATTCGGGAATGTATTGGAAGTGCTATCTATTTGTATGTGAATATGGGAAATGAGTGCTCAACTAAATGTTGAATACTGAACTTAGATCCGATGAATACCATAAATGACTGTGTACATTGAATGAAACTTGTTGATAACATATTTTGTGATTTGATGCATTTCATGTCATTAATATGCATGATCAGATAAAGGAGTTGTGACCGGAGTAACTAGTGTCAAAAGGAGCTTAAAGCTCATAAATGTGCATAAAGAGTCACAGACTCAATGATTAATGAGCCTGGTATCTACAATGGGTACGGGACAGTGTCTGAAATGTGACTAGTATTCACAACAGATACAAGACAGTTAAATAAGAGCTCGGTCACAACAAAATAAAGAGAAAGTGGAATCACATGTGCATTCACATTTATATATCATGTATGTGTCATGTGAATAGTTGTGAAGAATTACTAAATTGTGTTGAAATAGTAATATGAAATGTTTGTGTACATGTTGAAATGAATGATTGAGATGAGTGATTGGATTATTTGAGATGATTACATGAAACATTTATACTCATAATGTGTTTGTTGAAATGTGAGATACATATATTGTGATTTGGTATACAAACTAAATGATGTGATAAATGGAAATTGGTTTTGAATAATCTGATATATTTGAGAATTTGGATTATAAGTTTGTGATGTTGTGTCCTGACTTGAGTGAACACATCGATGATGGTTCACTCACTAAGTTCGCAAACTCATCAAAATTGCATCACTGATTTTCAAGTATTGGGGTGACTTAGCTTTTAAGACAATCTAGTAGCAGCGTAGTATTGTCCATTTTGAAACCAATAATGACTCAAAGGTCTAGTCAGTTAATTTTGAAGAGCTAGTTAGATTATTTTGGTCCAGCACTTAGTTTTATGTTATACACGTTGTATAGAGTTGTGAACTTTCACATATTATGCATTGTATAAATATGAATTATGAGTGCAATGACATAATGAAAGTTTATGTTTGTGAATCAAATGCAAAGAATCTCATATGTCTTTGGTAATGTAAATACATAGATTATGGAATGTAACGACAATGTAAGCTTATGATTATGAATGATAAGAGAAAACTTAGTTCTTCGAAATGCTTATGTTCTATATGATGCCATGATAAGTTGATGTAACTGCTCTAACATGCCGCTTCCGTGGGGTATGTACTTAGATATTCTCTGGAATGTCGGTATATGCTCTATAGTAGTGGGATGCTACACTCACGCCATAAATATTTAGGAGCATTAGTTGAAAGCATTAGATATCTTGCAATTTCTAACAAATGTTTATTTTTTCTTTCTACTATTCCATTTTGTTAGTGAAGTTTTAGCGCATGAGCTTTGATAGAGAATACCTTTTTCAACAACAAAAATTCCTTGAAATCTTGTTGAAGTATTTTTCCCATTATCGCTTTTAAATACTCGAATTCTAGTATGAAAATGTGTTTGGATCGTGTTATAGAAGTTTTGAAACACACTCTCAACATTTGACTTCTCATTAAGTAAAAATACCCAAGTAATTATAATCTGATCATCAATTAAAGTTATTTTTTTCTGGTTATTGTTTATATTCTTTTTTTATCCCCAAATATCACTATGGATAATGGTGAAGGGTTTTGTGTCCTTATAAGGTTGTGCCGGGAAAGATGTTTGATGATGTTTAACACTTTGACGGATTTCACACTAAAATGAAGATAGATCTTTATTTGTAAAAATCTTCAAAAACAAATGTCTCTAAATTATTTTTTCAATCGTGAACAAATCATTTTTTCAGTAACTCCTCTACTTGTCTCTTCAGCTCTTCATTCTCAATAGGATTCAGGCAATAGACTGGAAGATTAGATAGAGTAGATCCAGATGCTAAGTCAATAACATGCTGACTATCTAGTAAAGAAAGTAAATCATCTGGTATAAGGTCTGAAAAATCAGCTAATGTGGAGATTTTCTGATGAAACAATAAGTTCTTGTTATTAAGGCATGAATATCATACAATTTCATACATAATTATTAGTTGAGATAAAAACAATTTAACTCGTTAAGAATACAAGAAAATATTATATCTCCTCACTCCAGTCTACGGAAGTTGTACAATTTGGCATTGGCTTCCCAGGAGGTAAACAAGTAGCCACTTTCTCCTTGAATGGAAGGAGCTGACCTGAATGTAAGCTCTTGGCAATCCAGCTAGCTTGCTGCAAAAATTAACAAAGTTCAAAGAGAATGATCAACACATCAGAAAGAACCATTGGATCGGCATCATCGTGCATCCGGCTGGATCTAAAATGGAGGACAAGCTTCAGTTTAAATGTAAATCTTTCTCAGGCCTGAACCAGATTTGAGGTCTAACCGAATTTAAGCTTTATTACTGAAACTTGAACTAGAGTGAAGATGTACCAACCACCATTGGAATTTTCCTTTCTGAGGCACATTGCCTTAAATGACGCAGTGCCCTATTCTCATCCTCAGCAACAATGACTCCTAAAGATATCTTTTCACCTTGAAGACATCTGATTAACCTTTGCAGTGTCTTGAATACCTGTCCACCTCCATGCTAACAGCCCAAACAGCATTGAATGTCATCAAATTCGAAAATGTTTCAGAAAGTAAGAGAAACTTATGACAAACAGCATTAAATTACAGGTGCTTTTATTGAATCTTTACCTTGATTACTATAGCTAATTTGTTGCAGAAACTAGGCTTCCCATGAACCATTATCCCTACTCTGTCAAAAATACCTTTCTTATCACCAGAGCCAACTAAAGTCTGAATTTTCGCACAATCTGTATCAGCCTGATTCGGCAGAATCATGTACCTAACATAAAGGACAACTATGAATCCCAAAAAGATCCAATTATTACAAATAATAACCATAATGGTGGTGGAGAAGGCATATGATTTGGGATAAACTTAGAATCTCACGCATAAATGCGTGCAATAATTGTGGACAAACATACGTTTGAGGAGGAGCTGTAGATCCTGCAGCAATTGAATCAGTAAGCCACCTCACTTTTAGAATGGGGATATTCGCTGCACAGCCATACAAAAATTTGGTAGTTTGTAGCTGCAGAAAGGAAATCATCCAAAACAATTAGAAAAAATTCGATCATAAGAGATGGAACTCAATAATGAAGAACGTCATGGCATGATAGATATTAGTTTTAGTCTACTTAAATTGCAGTGATGCATTTGTTAGGAACCTCTAAACCAATAGTCTATAGATTTGTATATTATTGATAATAGTCAGTGTTCGACACTGAAAATACAAGGTGAATCCGTAGATCACCTTATATACCAGAGCAATGGCTGCTCCTAACCAGAGCAATGACTGCTCCTCAGGGAGAATATGGATTCTCTCTGCCTATATTTTCTATCTTTCTTCTCCTTAATCTTCCCTACTTCTATTCCCCCCTTTTATAACCTTCCTAGGTACATACGGTTATAACTAACTTTTTCTAGAATAATCCTCTCTCAATCTCTCTCCTGAAGCTCCTAACATTTTGCGATTTGGCCAATGTCTCTAGGTTAGCCATCAAGATACTGAGCTGCGTACGTACGTCCTTCAAGGTGGTGTCATGCGATTTAACCATTCCTTGTTGGGCTGAGAGGGATGATTCTAGTCTCCTAAGAGACGCCTCTATTGGTTTGCATACAATCTCTATCCTCTTGGTCTCTCAATGAAAGCACCAATTGATAGGAATAGCAATAGAGATTGTATTATTTACGTAATCAGTAGGGTACAGCAGTAGTCTACCTCTTGGAAAATAGTTCCAGGCCAATATAGTAGCCATATTCGAAGAAGAAGAATACCCTCCTCTCTATACAGATTCCCCTATATTCTCTGTACCCTCTCACAATCTCTCTCCGTAGCCAACTTCTAACCACCTACCTATGTGTCATTAGCTCCCTTCCCCATCTTACCCCTACGGATGGAGGTTTGGATGGGCTTAGTGGGCTATTTACTAACACTAGTGGGCTGATCACTAGGAGGAATGCTAACAGTTTATAAAAGATGGCTCGCTGTCAACCTTTATAGTGTGCGGCCTTGCAACCTTTGCTTCTATTGTGACCTATGTTTGATTCTCTTTGGGTGGGAAGTATCTCATTTGAACCAAACGAAAAAAAATCACGGAATATGTAGTCTTGCTGATTGACCTGGTTTATGCATTTATCTTTTAGCATCCACTCATTCTATTTTTCTTAACATTTCCCCCTTTTTTTCTCGTTTGACTGAATTTTTCCTTCCTAAGCCATTGATAGGTGATCTCCATTTATTATTTTTCTTGCACGATTTATGGACTGAATGAGAAACCAAATGTTCCCTTCAATAATGGATGATGATCTAGAAAATTTTATTTTCAACTTCAGTTTTGTTTGCTATACTCAACGAATCTTATGCTTATACCTCATGAAATGCTTCTAAACCCAATGTTATTTTATTTGATCTTCCTAAATCTGGATTACTTTTATGGTAATGATACAGGAGATACTACTTCAGTTTATACCTGGAGCTATCAGACATAACCATGCCGTTTATTAGAGCTTTAGTAAAGCAAGTCAGCAATGCCGTCTCGTTCTTTCTGGTTTCCTTGATTGGAAGATCACTAGGGCTTGTGTACTCTGGCATAAGGCAGGCTTTACGATGGAAATGAGAGGGGGAACGGTAGAAATTCAGTTTTGTAGCCAATTTGTCTTCATTTTTTTACTGGTGACGTTTTTACCAGTAGCTATAGAAAGAGTGCCTGATTTTGTCTCCGAGTAGTAGATTCTTCCATTTTGGTTAATATTCGGTTTTTCAAACCTGAAGTTCTATTACTTCATTCAGATTCAAGGTAAATCAACAATATTTAGTTTATTCATATTATCCAGGAGATAGCAGCATGAAAAGGCACAGTAAAGAGAGATTACTTCCGCAATGTTATTGTATATCTTCACCTTGGATCAGCGGCAAAGGTTAAAGCCCAAGGATTTCCGCAGTATTTGCTGCTTCTGTAAGAAAATAAAAGAGCACTCAATTCAAAGGTTGCAGCCGGGCCTATGTATCAGATTTTGAACTGTCTCAATTCCTCATCATACGCATCTTTGTGGTTGTAAAATAATTAGTAATTACGCAGAAAACAAGGTTATTTAACGCGTCCTAGATACTTATTTATCGTTCGCATCGAGGCAAAATTTCCACTCCTAGCAGGTGATGCCTTCCTACTTTAAGCTTAGTTGTCATCAAATACTGTAGTTTTAAGCAATCATCTGTTTAACTTGCACGTATGTATTCTTAAGCTTTGCACAAGAAAATGGTGGGAACACAATAGGCATTGGATAGTGACAGCCATGGGAGTGAACATAATTTTCAAAAGATTTGCAGAAAAGCGAAAGTACAGTTTAGGAGATAAACCCTGTGCCCTACCTTATTTACATTATTATCTCTTTTTGTGGGAGGAGCTTCTTATTATACTCGAAATCAATTCATGGAGTCCACATCTTTTCATAAAGCAAGTTTCTCTCCACTTTTGAACGCACACCTCTTTAAATTAACTACTCCCATGTTATAAAGGGAAGGGTTGTGTATGTTTGATGGGCAAGCTTGGGTTGTTCAAAGTATACCTGTAAATTCGATTCTTTCTCTATCGTTTTACTAAAGGTTTGCCCGAGAGTACTGTACCGTAATCTATAAAACATAAAGATTTATAGTGAGCCTTGTTCCTATTGTAATGTAATTGGCTTAGAGTTCTACTAAAAAAAAGGAGAGAGAGAATTGCTGGTGAATAAAGAATGGGTAAGAGAGCTGTTGTTCGAAGGTGCATGAAGCTATAAGACTTGAATATCTACAATCTTAGTATTGCCACTTCCTTCCATTAGAATATCATGAACTCTGATTGTCTCGTCCACTTTCCTCTGAAACCTTGCGCAAGGCCAAGGGGGCAGATGGAATTGTTGCCATTTGATATTTCCATCGAAGAGATATACGGAAAAAGGAGTGTAAGAGGAGAGATTTTGACATTTCCGTCGTCCAGGGGCACACTTTGCGTTGCACGAAGAGCAAACGGGAGCAAAAATACTAGAGGGCCAAAATTTGTTGTTTATTTTTTGAAATTTACAAGATAAATCTTATTTTAAAAAATAATATTTACTTCTACATTACATTGTGTTGTTATCTCTTTAATTGGAAGAAATAACGGAGGAAGGCAGTAAACTAATTAGGATTGCAACCTTTGTAGTAAACTAATTGGAATTTGGAACTAGAAATAAGAGGCTTGCTTTCAACGTAATGCACATGTAAGAAAAAATAAGTAATGCACATGTGTAGCATAGCAAATAAGTCATGCTTCTGATAGCAAAGCTATTCGATTATCTGACTAACTGTTTCAAGCATAAACATATAAAGAAATGTGCGGGCCATTATATTATAATTGTTGACTCTTATCTTGGACGTCGTTTCTTCAATTATACGGCAAAAGTAGCAACGTAACTTTATCAATCGCTAAATCAGATAAAGCATACTCATGCTCGCTCAAAGCAAAAACTCTGATAGCTCCCCTCCCTCCATCTCAATTGAATTAGTTCCCGGTTGGTTTCACAATTAATGTCTCTTAAGCTATGTAGTTGGTAAATGTCAAAGAGGATGGCTCTCGCACTTTCGTTACTGATTCTCATATTCTTAATCAGTATGTTGCACTGGAATTGTCTTTGTGATGATCGAGTTCTCACTTTCTGACATTTCAATGGCGTCCTATGGATAACAATGTATAGGATTTTGTACCTCACTGCCCCAAAAACGCCAGTTGCCACTCGCCAGTGGCTCCTGGTCATCACTCATTTGTGTTATGTCCTAAAATTGCAGTGTTATGAGCTTAAACTAAGGTTGTATTTTACTAGTGTGTGTGTGTGTGGAAGTGTCACTACAAGAGTTAAGACATTTAGTGGCAATTTTTTTGTGACTAACTATTGTTTCGTTACAAATACGAGGTTTTTTGTGACAAGATAATTGATTGACACTATTGTTTGGATTAACTGTGATGATTTATTTTTTTGTCACTAATACAATAGTAATTAT
>JAOTBA010000005.1:2105176-2117180 GCA_025629845.1 Erythroxylum squamatum | reverse complement strand
GGAAGAGTAAATAGATACTCTTGGAGATGGATGCTCTTCCATCACTCTTAAAGCTGTGTTCTTTGGATTTTTTGCTTCTTTTTTAATGCTCATATACGCTTGAAATTATGTGTAGATTATATTCAGAGAGTTTTGAATCAACTCTATATTTCTGAATGTAAAGATTGAAACTTTTTTGCCTAAATAGATTTGTTGAGAAATGCTCAACCACTCCAAAACGGAAAGTGGTCAAATTATTCATACCAAACCTCCTCAAGACAGTAACTTTGATTGTGTAGACATAAAAGTGAAGGCTACGAGTTGGAACAACTCAATTTGTGGATTCTAAGGATAAGTCCAATATGGAATTCTGTGTGTCTTAAAATGGGGTTTGGACTTGGAACAGATCCAATGGAAAGACGACAGTAGATTTAGTTATGTTGCTTGTAATAAACCTTACACGTAGCTCGCTTAAAGTCCACCACAAAAGACCGACACCCCATCATAAAAATCTTCCCCGGCCAAAGTCTGTTTGCTTTGTCTCTCCTCCACTGGAGATTTTTATGGTCTCTATAACCCAGGAGCACAAGGGACAGAGCAATCCACAAAGTCCTAACTTTTATCGGAATTGTTTCATTTCTGTGAAACCCAACAACGAAAGTTATCTGGTGCAGTGAGTGAAGAGATGGCAAGTGCATCTCATGCAATGTTATCTACAAATACCTACGCTTTCACTTCACCAAGGTTGTTCAGGAAATTCAGGAACAGGCAAAACTACGGATGCTTCACAGTTATTAGAGCTTCCTCTGATGATACTGACTGCAACACTGAAGAGTGTGCTCCTGATAAGGAGGTCTGTTAAAGATTGTTCCTTGGCTATTTCTTATCAATTTTTTAACACTTTCCAGATTTGGTTTTGCTCTTTTATGCTTTGGCTGTTGTTTGATGTTTCATCTCTTTCTTGAAGTTGGTGACCTGTTGTGAAGATTTCTTTCTCTGAATCCTATCATGGGCGGGGCCTAAATTTTGGGTTCTTCCCCTCAAATTGATTCAAAAGTGAATCTTCCAAATAATTGAGGGGAATTGCATTAATGACAAGGTGATAGGGTATGGGTTCTGAGGGTGATAAGGTGTGGGGTGTGTGGGGTTTGGCATTCTGGTTCCTGCAGCTGCTGCTAATACTGTTCTCCAGGGTTCTGGACACGCATAGAATTTGGTTTCAATTCTCTAGTGAAAGTGCATAATGAATTGCTTAGTTTAGGTGATTTCACTCAGACAATTGTTGGATGAAGATAATGCACTGACTGAAAATGTTCGACAGAAGTCTTCTCTTCTTACTAATTTCCGTAATTTGTAATTTAAAATCATCAGTGTTAGTCACCAATCAGCTTACCTTGCTTATCTATGGAGGATTTTCTGTAGCCATCCATAATTTACATCTTAGTGTCATTTCTGTGGAAATAGGTTGGAAAGGTGAGCATGGAATGGTTGGCAGGGGAGAAAACCAAAGTTGTCGGGACTTTTCCTCCCCGTTCTCGCGGTTGGACGGGGTATGTTGAGAAAGATACTGCTGGGCAGACTAATATTTACTCTGTTGAGGTTCGTGAATTTCATAGTGGAATCATAATCCATGTTGCTTTTGCTTTTGCTTTTGCTTTCTTTTGCGTTTCCGCCACTTATCACTTTGTGGAATGAACAATTTAGATGTGCAATGCTACTCCCAAATTTGACACGTCCATTTCCAACGAACAGATCCTATACAGTTGATGTTGGAAAAACTAGACATTTACTGGTATTACCATTGCGGTTTTATAGTTGATTCAGATAGATTAACAACTTGGATCGAAACAGTCGGACATGTTACAAATTACCTTTTTTTGCTTGGTCTAATTTTCGCCTCGTTGGCTTAGAGTGTTGTAATGAGAAGTCTGATTTGATGTGTGGTTGAAGAAGATGAGCACTTAGGAATCCACCTATTCCTGGTGAAGGGAGGAGGAAAAGAGGGTTCCTATGCGTTTATTAGTATTTTATCCTAGTATCTTATGCCCTCTAATCTTCTAAGAATGGTTTTGAGTCCTTCATATGAAAGATATCTAGCTTCATTTACCATGAATAAACTAACGGTGTTATGAAAAATCCCAGGACTTACTTGAACTGTAATTGAGAAAGTTGCAGACCATATCTAGTTTCCATGTTTTTTATCAGCCCAAGCCTATAAGCATCTCCTTTTAGTCTGTGCCTCATCAGCTATTTCTTTTTCTGCATATCACATGTATTAGTCATATACTGCCTGCTCAAATTGCCTTACCTTCTTAATTTGTGTGTTGCTCTTATTATGTATTAGTCATATGATTCATCTCATAGATTCCAGTATTGCAGCCTGCAGTTTATGTAGCTGAAAATGCAATAGCCTCTGGAACGGCTGGTTCATCTTCCTCTGGAGCTGAAAACACTGTCGCTATCGCTTCTGGACTCGCGCTTGTATCTATAGCCGCAGCGTCTTTAATCCTCCTTCAAGTTGGCAAGAACTCGCCCGAGATACAGACTGCTGAATACAACGGTCCTTCCCTTAGCTATTACATCAGTAAGTTCAAGCCACAAGAGATTGTTCAAGTATCAGTGCCCAGTGGAACTGAACCTTCCCCATCTGTACAGGCAGAAGCCTTTCCGGCAAAAGTTACTCAGATATAAGTTCAATCTCGACTTCCCGTGGAGCCATGTACTTCAACCGAGATATCTGTTTCTTAGGTGGATTAGATCAGTTTCGGTTTCTAGAACCATGAACCTAGAAATTTTCCTCTATACCTTTGATGTATACTGATGTACTAAGCTATGAACAAAACAGCTATTGAGGTATATGTGGCATGAATTATAACAAATGCATGATATAAAATGCTACGCTAACTTGTGCTGTATTCTGGAATGCATTCCACACACCTCTATCAGTCTCCTGTCCACGGGCTGATCCACTGTCCCCGTTTCAAATCGGGACTAGTTTTATGACAATGATCTCATCTTAAAACTCAGGAACAAGAGTTCCAAGTTCTCATCTTTGTGGATCTAGAAAAAAAAAAAAACTGGAGGGTAAAACTTTAAAGTTATGATCTTTCTAGACCAAAAGAAAGGAAACTTGGAATTCAGATGTTAGGCTTGAAGAGACATGAAACTTTTTGCCTGATAAGGTGGCGAAAAAACAAAGCATCCGTTAAGCACATGTTCATGACACGATACTAACAACAACCAACCAACAATACATGATCCCAAGACAGATTCACTAACTTGGTAATAATAAACACAAACTAAATCGTTCCATGGTGTTTCTAGTGCTTGTTGATGAACTCAACAATTCCTTCAAAAAGGGCAGTGGCCTGTGATGCAGTTTGTGGATCCATGTCCATAGCAATTTTGTTGAGATAGAAACTGTGTCCCATTCCAGGATTAGTGAGCAGCACCACATCCTTGTTAGCCCTTTTCATGGCTTCATAGTACTGCATCTCAGTGTCTCTAATCAGATCATTCTCCGCCACACAGAGCAGGAAAGCCGGCAGATTCAAGGTGTTCAACGGCGGAGCTGCTGGTCCCATCGGGCACGTAAATGGGTGGTCCTTGTTGCATCCCACAGGCAATGCAAACCCCAAGAACTTGTCAACCATGTCAAGTGTTAAAAGAGGTGACTGCGGTTGCTCCAACTCCGACTTGCTCCTCTCTGACCTGACAAACCCTGGATGGATCGGAATCCCTCCAGCGATTCTCACGGGACTCAAATCTTCACGACCAGCTCGTGCAGCAACTTCATGGACCAAGTTACCTCCTGAACTATCTCCAATAAGAAAAACACGCTTAAAATCAGCATGATCATTAAGCCAAGACTCGTGTGATTTTCCTTGAGCAAGTGAACGCAGCCAGAGAAGAGCAGCCAACCCATCATCACATGCAGCCGGCAGACGGTGCTCGGGGGCTCGCCGGAGGTAAACAGAGACACAAATGGCTTTAGCCAACTTAACAAGCTTAGTGTATATTGTGTAGTACATAAACCAGTCAGCTTGGCTGACGCAAAAACCACCGCCATGAAAGTGGAGGATTATTGGCAGCTTATTTTGCTCGTTTGCGTGTACCTCCGGCAGGTATATTCTAACACGAAGGCCGGACTTTTCATCGATGGTCACGTCACGAGTTGCAACTCCGTCGACAAACTCTTCATGGGAAGGGACAGGATCGGACATGAACTTCACCTCAGGAGGTCCAGTCCAGGTCCTGTCAACAGAACCATCATCATAAACCCTGAGCCAACCAGACACTTCGTCCACAACTTTCTTCTCACACACCATCGTTTGGTCGTAGGCTGTGTTCTGGTTCCAAGTTCAAGTACCTATAGAGAAGAAGCTTAGACTCTTGAGAATATCGATCCACAGCCTACCTCCACCTTTTTATAGGGGAGTACCTATACTACGAAGTTTCTCGGGTAATACGTGTTTGTATGTCAAAAGGGTCATCAATAAAATACTTGAAACTTGCTTAGCAACTACAATGGTGGGGCTCCATTTCTTGACAGCGTTCTTCGAATCTTAACCAAACGAGTTTCACAGTCAAAAAAACAGGAAATAAAATTGGCCCCATATCCACACCCTACGTATGTTCTGTTCATGATTATCACACCAGCACGTGAATTTTCAGACTCAAAACCCCACCAGTTTCGCCACCGGTCATCAGTGCTTTTCTCGCCTGAATGTCCAATCCATTCATTGATTCACATCACTTAACATCATTCATTTTCTGTATCAATCCTGCTCCTACCAACCAATAATAGAGCATGGTAAGTCGGACAATGATGTTTGGTTAGTGGCAAGCAAGCAGCCTAAGAATGGTCTAAAAGATGATATCATCCCTTCTAAGAACCTCTTAATTCATTTCTTAATTTTAAGTCGGCAATTCACTAATTTATTAATTGATTTGATTGTTAGTAACGTGTGATCTGCGTTCGGTTGAATTTCAAATAGAGGAACCGAAAAGAAAGAAAAAGGCTGAGGAAGTGGAATAGCTTTTGACCATTGAGTTGACTTTGAACTCATACAACATTTCTTGGAAAATGTAGTCTTAAATCCATTGGAGGAGCAGAAACAAAAATTGGTAACTTAGTCAAAGTCTTTGGAGTAGCTAATGGATTACCAGCTCGGCTTATTTTCTTTTTTTTTTTTGGAAACGGCAAATTGTATTATTTGGTAGCTGATCTTATCAGCTAATTTAAGATCAGCTATTTATTAAAAATGTTTGATAAAAGTAGCTATTTAGTATTAATTGTTGATGTGTTAAATGACTTATGAAAGCATGCTTTAAAAAAATTATAAAGACATGAATATTATACTTCTTAGTATTTTGTTGAATATTCTTATAAAAATTTAGATATTTAATTTTATAAAAAAAGTTTATAACTTTAATAATAATAATAATAATAATAATTCAATGTTAAATTCTTTATTAATATAAATGATGCAGCGAGCTACATCATATTAGTATTTTTATATAATATGTATGAATTTTATTATTTAATAAATTAAAATATCTATAATTATAGTATGACACGGATTTGATATATATCATAATTCAAAAATTATGAAAAGAGGTTATAATTGATTTTTTACTTATTAAATTTTGGTTGATTATCAAAAAAACTTTTTTTATGGAGTTTTTACAAATCAGCTTATTGGGGTCAAATAAGCTAACCAATAAGTTATTTACCAAATACATTAATAGCTTTTTAAGAGGATTAAAAAGTTAACTTTCAGTTAAAAAGTTAAAAAATAGCTGATAAGCTGTCTCAATCACCTCCTTCCAATAGTAAAGAACAGTGGAAGTCCGTTAATGACCCTAATTTAAAAAGCAAAATTTATTCAATTCTAAAAAATAGAATTCAAATTGAAATTAAATAGATGAGATTAAGCTAATTTAACAAAATTTAATCCAAACTTCAAAGAAAATTAAATTTTAATTTTAAATTATTTAATTTGAATTTATTAATTTAAATTTGATCGAAACTTTATTTTTTTTTAAAAAAAATTACAGGAATAAAGTTGCCATTCAAATCAAGTCATCCAGTCAATGTTTGAACGAGAAATGACTTTGCTAAACAGGGGCTTAAAAGTAAAGAACTTGGGTTCCACATTTTCATGTGAACGAAGCTTTCTGTGAAATTAACAAACCTTATAACACACGGTAGATCTTAGAAAGTTGACTCACAGTTTTTTCTCTTTAAATTTAAAAAAAAAACTCATTTTTATCCAAATTTACTTTTAAGCCCCTGTTTAGCTGGGCTTATACCAATATAACTTTTGTTAGTAGAGCTTTTTTTGTAAGTCTTTTCTGAAAATAACTTTTCTAAGAAGCCAGTTGACTGTTTGGTTGTCATTTAAAAAAAACTTTTTTGAAAGAGTTTTATACAGTAGATTGTTTGGTAACATAAAAATAAAAATACTTTTAATTTTAACTATATTTTATTTTGTAATAAAAATTATTTACGCATATAAATATTGTTTAAAGTATATTAAATAATATGCAAAGCACAATATATTAATTATTATATAATTTTAAACTATATGAAGCATAAATAAAAATATATCTGACCAAATCTTTTAGAGAAGATGGGTTTGCAAGATAAACGTAAAGATGAGTTCGTAAGTATTGTGGAAATTATGTGTAAGATATAAGGACAAAAAAGACTAAAAATATACTCATTAATTGATCTAAAAAATTTACCTGAAAAAGTCATTTGACAGGCTTTTTTTAGAAGCTCCAAATTTGGGCTTTTGAAAAAAATATATTTTGACTACCAAAAAAGTCATATCTATTAAAGAAATATTTTTTTATTTTACAGTCAAAAGTCAAACACCTATTTTTCTTAAAAAAGGCTTTTTTGATGGAAAAAAGCATTTATTAACCTCCCAAAAGTCCATATAAACATATTCTAAGTGCAAATTTTTAATTAATTTTGAACTTTTCGTATCGATTAAAATCAAATTAACCTTTTTTTCCTTCTATATGGAACCAAAATACACCTAGTATTAAAGTTATGAATTAGGTGGGTGTACAAGCAAGATTTTCTTTTATATGTTGATTAATTTTGTATTTAATAAATATTAAAAAAAAACGTAGTTAGTTAAGTTATGAATTAGGTGGGTGTACAAGCAAGATTTTCTTTTATATATATGTTGATGAATTTTTTATTTAATAAATATTAAAAAAATTCGTAGTTAGTTACACCCTAATTAAATTATTATTTTATTAAGTAAAATAATATCTTATCCTTGATTAGTTGTACCTAACATGTGATTGATATGATATTATTCTTTATTATGTGCACTTAACATTTGGTTAATGACATCTTATCCTTGATTAGTTGTTGCATACAGCATTAAACCGAGAAATAACATAAGCCTCAATGGATCATAGACTCAAACAGTTCATGGGCTGGATTGTATCAAGTTCTGTAACAGGCTTTGTAAGTTTAAAATTAATGGATTGAATCCAAATTGATGTGGACGCTAAATTGCCAAAATTTTCGAATCAAATCATTGAAACAATATCGTCTTAATTGTAATTCGAAACCGACCAAGTTTTGAGGTTTAGCTTATGGAATCGAATCTCTTGTTCCTGATTCTCAGTACCACCCTGTACTCTTTTCATCCCATCCATTTCGCGAAGATGCAGGGTGGCATTAGGAATCGGGAACAACCACCCTCGGCCCTCGACCTATTACCATTTGCAAGTAACATATTACATAAAAGTACAATAATTGATGTGGAATGACGAAAATATAACTAACAATTGTCAGGCAGAATAAAACATCATATGATCTTTTTGGATAGCCAGCAGTGAGCAGTGGCATGTCCTATCTTAGCTTTCAGGACACTAGCTTCTGATCAGGTTTGGTTTTTGTCGTACAAATAGTTGCAGGTTACATATTTACATGTACTCGTGCTTTTTACTTGGCCTTCAGTTAGAACTTAGAAGCACTGACCCCTTTTTTCAAAAAGAGAGAAATTTGACCCAAAACCAACATTTTGGTAATCATGTTTGTTTGTGTGGATAAGCGCTACAAATCTACGTTGGGAAGCAGTACCAAGACAACAAATGTTACAAGTGCCTAGATTAAGGTTGGTATTTGATTTCATGAGTTGTTCATCTACAACGGGATCAATTTATATGTGCCTATTTTTCTGTATCATTCTGTGCCTCTCTCTGTCTATTTATTCATTAATATTTAATGGATGAATAAATGGAAAGGAGCACAAGATGGCACACAAAAACAGGAACAGCCACCTTGTGCCTATCAATAAGGAACATTACGCATGAGTTTTAACAAAATGGTAAGACATATTTGAGAAAACTAAGGTATGTTAATTACATAATATATCAAACTTAAAGTTAAAATGGAAAAAAAATTAGGACTTTTAAGGAACAAATTGGAAATCGAATTCAATCTGACCAAACTTATATAAATAAGATCAATTTCAAATACATTTGTTAAGTTAAATTTTTATGTTTTTATAATTTGAGTTTTGTCTAAACCTAATTTAAATAATTCGAATAAAGATAAAAATTTTGTAACCTTTTTTAAATTTCATCAGGACCACAAAAAGTGAAAAAAAGGAGATATAAAATAATTAGAGTTGATTATACATGTTTATATAAATATTTCAAATCAGATTTTAGGTTAAATATTTCAATATCTTAAACTCAATTCGATCTTGAATATGATAAAATCAAATTTGACACATTAATTTTGGATCCAAGTATCCAAACTTTTATGTTATCCTAATAAAAGGTTGATAACTGTATGCACAAAGAAACAAAGACAAAGCTAAGCTGCTCTAATGGAGTTATATACATAAACAAAGACAAAGCTAAGCTAAGCTGCACTGCACTAATGGAGTTATTTATATACGCAAGGCTTTATGTAAATTGTTTTTAAATACCATAAACCAATTTTAATGAAAAGTTTATAAGGAGAGTGTAGGGTCGATTTGAGATGGAGATTCGTATATTCATATTTGTTGTGTTAGGCAAATGAATCTTTGACTAGTACTTTTTAGATCGATGAGTTCCATATATAGTTTCAATAATGGAAGACTTTTGGGGTCTTTTTTTTTAATTATTTCTGAACTAACCAATGTGCCAGGTTATGGGCGCTTTAACCTGGTGCTTTGCTTTGCTTGAAGCGATGTGACTGCCCTTTTATTTATTTTTCCTATTAATATAAACCAAGCAAGCTCTAGCTGGTATGGAAAATGATGGCTGGTTTTAATCTAGGTAATAACAATTATTGGTATGGAAAATGTTTAAATTATCTTTAAACATTTAAGATTAGAGTTCGACTCAATACAAATCTGACTCGAGATTGAAAATATATTGATTGATCAATTGGGTATTTCATGCTTCACAACTTTATGACCAGATGAATTTCTTATCATGTATGTGTCCATGCATGGTTCAAAAAGTACCACTAATTTGTGTGTGTTAGGTTATATTATAATGCAAAGAAGTATACTCTTATATGTATATATTATACAAGAGTATGGACATAAACAAATTTCTTTAGAAGAAAATTACATCCATTAATTTTTTTTGATAAAAAATTATGGAGACATCTTGCAATAGCTTCTTTACCTAAAAAATGACTTTGTCGATTTCTCTTCTCTTCTTTTTCAACTCAAATTGAAGTGTGCAACACTAAATAAGAATCATTTCAAATATTTTGAGTTACACTTAAAATTTTGCTTTTTACTTTAATGTTTTGAAAATAACAAATTGAAAGTGGAAATATTAGACTTTATAATTTATTTAATATTAGACTTATCAAATAATTTATTTAAAAAAACTAAATATGAAATTCAAATTCAAGTATTTAATACTAAATAAGAGTCATTTTAAACATAAATTTGAGTTAGAGGAAAAGATTGTAATTTTTAAAAAATCAATTGTGATATTCATTATTAAAAACAAGTACAGAGGTAATAATTCATCAAAACTAAAAGGGATATGGTGTGGAAGGAACTAATTGAAAAGTCGGGCAAAAAGGAATCTTGAGATGATGTCTTTGCACACTTTTAAAAGAAGGGAAAGAATTTCCTGAGGCAGTGGAAGTGATGATGTCAAGTTTCCAATAAAACTTTTTTCCTTCGATGGACAATATCAGGTTGCCACAGTAACCAAGTGTCTCCAGCAATTCAAGAAATTGCAGATGGCAGCTTTTTTTTCTTTTGCTGTCTCATAATTAGCTGTTGATCATTTCACACAAAGATATTTCACATATTTTTGCAACTAACACTTCTTTCCTTTGCTTTTTAGCATTTTATGTGGTCATGAAACCCTACACCACATTGTGACTATGTTCATCTTATTGTTTAACTCATCTCTAAAAGAGTTCGAAATGAAAATAAAAATCAAGCAATAGATCTGAGTTGAATGGTATATTGTTAGATTATTTAGTAGTCCATGTCACTTAAAAGTTTGAGTCCAATGAAAAGAGCCTAAGATAATAGTTATAGCGTATTAAAGAGTTGACCTCAAAAATACTCTTTTCTTCTCTCTTTTAAAATCAAAGACATCAAATGATAGTTTTTTGTAAGATCCGAAAACTATCACATAAATTAGTTTCTGAACTATTGGGGAAACGCATTAAAGGAATAAAAAAGGAGAGAGGGAATCAATCTTAATTAACTATCATGGATTTAGGTATGACTTTAATAGATCGATCCATAAATGTCTAACATATATAACTTAAACATGAGAGTTTAGATTTGATTTGAGTTAATTTAAAATTAATCCATTAATTTTTAATTGAATTAAACCGAATTGACTATCTTTTAATAGTAAAATCGTGAATCTAATATTATATATGTTAAAATAAAATCAACCCATTTGAGATCACTTCAAAAACAATATAAACCTGAATATTAAGTCGGATTTGAATAAAATAGTATAAGATTATGAAGAAATATTTACAATTTTCTTGCTTAATTCATTTGAACTCCAACTTTTTGTTTTAAGAGTAGAAAAAAAAATCAAGAATTAGATTATATGAAGATGGAATTCACGAAGGAAACAAAATCAGGGTGTAATGAAATGGGATTATGAATGCTAAAAGAGATAAGAAGAAGAAGAAGAAGAAGAAGAAGAAGAAGAAGAAGAAGAAGAAGAAGAAGAAGAAGAAGAAGAAGAAGAAGTTTTGAGTTGTTCCTCAACTATCAAAAGCTGCCTGAGAATTTCCAACACATACACTACTCTTGTGGGACAGATTCATTGCCTTCCACTCCTCCCTGCAAAACTTTCGCACTTCCCCACTTTGCATCATACGTTAGTTCTCACATTTTACACACACACAAACACTTTATACTATCCCTCTTTGATCCTTCTACTAATTATATAGAATTTTGAGTAAAAGATATTAGCTTTTTTGTGGTTTAAGAAATTTTAGAAAAATTCTTAAATTTTTCTCTAATTTTCATTTTTTTCAAAATAATCTCTTTTCTTAAACTTCGATTAAAAAATAATTATGAAATTCATTTGATATCGAAACATCGTGTATATATATGGACTAATCAAATGTCATTGTTATAGTAATATAACTCAATTCTTAAGTTCGATGAAACTAATTAATTTCGAGTTGAATTAATAATGTAAGATAATTATAATAAATTGTTAGCTTATGTCGAGTATAATTAGCTTGATCCAAGTTTAAGAGTTGAATTAAATCTCCGTATAAGCAACATTTGATTAGTATACTATTAGTATACTTATAATTTCATGTTATGTACAGTGGCGAAGACAAGAATTTGTTTCAGGGGGGGCAATGTATATATATATTAATAATAGTAAACATTAATATACAAAAAGATTAAATAAGCAAAAAAAGTTATTTGTACAAATAAACGATCCACATTGACTTCGTATCCACATAACTATATACTTCACCATTCTATTAAACAAGAACATAAAATAAATATTGCAATATTAAATACAAAATATTTAA
>JAOTBA010000005.1:2086117-2105076 GCA_025629845.1 Erythroxylum squamatum | reverse complement strand
ATACTCATGTGGAATTGCCAGGGTGCGGGAGGGAAGCTTCTTAAACCCGTCTTAGCACATCTTATACGTACTCATAAGCCATACATGGTCGTCTTGGTGGAAACAAGAATCAGCGGCAGCCGTGCCGACAAAGTCATTCGTCGGTTGGGCTTTCAGCGATCTTACCATGTAGAAGTAGTTGCTTTTTTCCGGGGGTATCTGGATATTATGGAGAGAGTATGTTACAGTCCATATTCTGGCCTCTACTCGGCAGTTTGTTCACATGTCTATCCAAAAGGATGGTGTCGTCTTTGTATTTACCGCCATCTATGCCAGCCCACAACCCCAATACAGGAGGTATCTATGGCATCATTTACAGCAAATTCAACGTATCATGATGGGAGCATGGCTGCTTGGAGGTGACTTCGACGCGAAGCTGGAAGCTCGAGACCAACGTGGGGGCTCTCCCACCAGTCGCATAGTTAATAAAGCATTTCAAGACTGTATTCACCATTGCCAACTCCAGGATCTTGGTTATGAAGGTTCACGTTAAACCTGGCGGTGGGGGATGCTTGCGGCACGTTTGGACAGAGTGTTTTGCTCCCCTGAATGGCATGATCGCTTTTTTCATACCACAGTATCCCATTTACTTTATCTTAAATCTGATCACAGACCCATTTTAATCCAAATCCAGCAGCCAAACCCCCCGTCCACCGTTCCCTATCAGTTTCGTTCCAATACAGCATGGCTTGCACATGAGTCTTTTGGAGCTTTGGTGCAACAGCGCTGGCCGCACGAACCCCATAACTTCAGTGTTTCCCTTCGTTGCTTTGCCGGCGAACTTCAGGAGTGGAACAAAGAGACCTTTGGCAATCTTTTTTAACGTAAGAAACGTTTACTTGCCCGTTTAGCAGGCATCCAGCGAGCCCAGGAGATCCGTCATTCTGACTCACTACAGCATTTGGAGGAGTTTCTTACCCAGGAGCTGGAACAAGTGTTAAGTGAAGAGGAATTATACTGGTATCAGAAATCACGATCCTAATGGCTAGTTCACGGAGATAGAAATATGAAGTATTACCATACTATCACCAAATTAAAGAGGAAAAGTACTACCGTCCGGGCCTTAAAATCTGCAGATGGTAGTCTTGTCTCCAGTCCGTCAGCTTTGAGATCTTTAGCAAGGGACTACTTTCACAGCCTATATACAACGGACGTTACTATGCCACAACGTTTAGTTTCTCAAGCAACATTTCCAGCATTGCCGCCTTCTGCGTATGCGACAATGGGAGCCCCCCTTCAGTCAGAAGAAATTAAGTCTGCTATGTTTCAAATCGCTGCTAATAAAGTGCCAGGAGTTGACGGATTCCAATCTCTATTCTTCTAGAAACATTGGGACGTTGTTGGTGTCACTGTGGAGGAGTTAATACAGAAACTTTTTAACTTGGATTTTTGGGATGTTGAACTCAATCGAACACTCCTAGTCCTCATTCCAAAAATTTCTTCCCCCTCTCTTATTTCCCAATTCAAACCAATCAGTCTTTGTTCAGTCCCATATAAGGTAGTGGCCAAAATAGTGGCGAACCGACTCAAATCGTATCTCCCCGATTTGGTAGCTTCTACCCAGAGTAGTTTTGTTCCTCACAGACACATAACAGACAATATTATTATCGTGCAAGAGGTTATCCATGCCATGCGGAAAAAGCAAGGGCACTCTGGCTTTTTAGCTCTGACAGTCGACCTTGAACAAGCATATGATCGGTTGGACTGGGCGTTCATTAGAGACACGTTGCTCCAGGCAGGGCTTCCAGCCATCCTTATTAATCTTACCATGCAATGTCTAACTACAGTATCTATGCAAGTAAACTGGGACAGTGCGCTTTCCGACAGCTTCATCCCGACCAAGGGTATTCGTCAAGGAGATCCATTATCCCCCTACATTTTTGTTCTGTGCCTCGAAAGATTGGGACATCTGATAAATGACGTCGTTGCAGCTGGACAATGGAAGCCTATACGACTGAGTCGCCGAGGCCCTCAACTCACTCATCTTTTTTTCGCGGATGATCTTATTCTCTTCGCTAAATTTACAGATGCTCACCAGCTAGTCCTTCACCAAATTCTCGACCGTTTCTGTTCCTCTTCAGGCCAAAGGGTTAGTCCAACTAAAACGCGATGCTTCTTCTCTCGCAATGTCTCCTCTAGTCGGGCACGGAAAATCAGTGGGCACTTGGGGTTCCCCCATGCCACTAACCTAGGGAAATACCTTGGCGTTCCAATCATCCATGAGCGCTCCTCCAAACGATCTTATCAGTATATTCTTGACAAAGTGCAGCACAAACTTAAAGGTTGGCGTGGCAAGTTCCTCTCACTAGCAGGCAGGATCACCCTCATACAATCTGTGCTGTCCGCCCTCCCAACTTATACTATGCAAACGGTGAAGCTGCCTCGTCAATTATGTGATGACCTTGAAAGAATTATTCATCGTTTCCTTTGGGGATCCACTACGGAGCATAAGAAGCCTGGGTTGCTTAACTGGAATTCCGTGTGTCAACCTAAAGCAACTGGCGGTTTAGGTCTACGAAAACTAAGGGAGACGAATGATGCGTATCTAATGAAACTTGGTTGGCTTATGATTACTCGTCCGTAGGCCTTATGGGTGCAGGTTTTAAGCTCTAAATATACATTCAACCATAACAGCTTACCTACCCAACTCACAGCGACTGGAGGGTCACTGGTTTGGCGAGGCATAGCGTCTGTCTGGGAGCAGGTCATCCGCGGGTTGAAATGGGTGGTCGGTAATGGTCAACGCACACAGTTTTGGCACGATGCATGGGTCCAAGACTTTGGGCCACTTAAGGATCGGATCATTGCCCATATTCCCCTTGGTCTGCTGTATAAACCCGTCAAAGATTTTGTGGATGAAAGTGGATGTTGGCAGTGGCACCTATTCCACGATATCCTTCCCTCCTCACTCTGCTTGGCAATTGCTGGCATCCTACCTCCATGCCCTCAGTTAGGTCCTGACCGCGTAACTTGGGGAGCTTCTTTGAACGGTACTTTTTCCATCAAATCTGCCTATACTTTGCTCACTAGCCAGACGGAAGGTTACCGCAGTTCGTTCTGGGACACGATATGGAAATGGGAGGGTCCACCCAAAATTCGAGCATTCTTATGGCTCCTGGCTTGCGACAGACTTCCCACGAATCAACAACGCACTCGTCGGTATCAAGCTTCGGATCCATCATGCCACCACTGTGGAGAGGTGGAATCCATTCTGCACGTTGTTAGGGACGGTTGTCGAGCTCGCCCATTTTGGAATGGTTTTGCCAGTAACAGTCTCACTGCTGATTTCTTCCACACGGACAACAATCCTTGGTTGATAGCGAACCTGCGTACGCCTCAGACCGTCCAAGGTTTTGCGTGGGCATTAGTTTTTGGAACAACATGCTGGTATTTATGAACTTGGCGGAACAACTCCATTTTTGACCCTCAGTTCTCATGGCCGGTGAATCCCCATGTTATCATTCTTAAATATGTCCATTTGTTTGTTAAAGCGAAAATCTTGGTTACGCGCTCACTAGGGCGTCCACCGCAGCGTGTGGAAACCCTGGTGGGCTGGCGTCCTCCAGCACAGGGTTGGATCTGTCTTAATACGGACGGTGCATCTAGCGCATCGCCATCGCGGGCTACAGCAGGAGGTCTCCTCCGGGACCACACAGGACAATGGCTAGGTGGATTTGGCCACAATATTAGCTATTGCACTTCGGTTTATGCCGAACTCTGGGGTGTTTACACTGGCCTCTCTTTGGCATGGAGTCTGGGTTATCGGCAAGTGGACCTTGCCGTGGATTCCCTTTCTGTTATCAATTTGTTAGCGTCCTCCACTCCCCCATCTGCTCCTTTTACCAACCTTCTTTTGGGGATTCACCACTTACTACACCGCCAATGGATAGTGAAGGTTAGGCATATTTACCGTGAAGTTAATCGAGCTGCGGATTGGCAAGCGAATCAGGCCAAGTCTCTAGAATTCGGCGTTCATTGGTTTCAAAACCTGCCTGTGGGTTGTGCTACTATCCTTCTCCAGGATATATCTGGAGTTGCCTTTCCCCGCTTGGTAACTTAGTATGCTTGTAACTTTCCTCTTATCAAAAAAAAAAAAAAAGAAAAGTAACAGCCAGCCAATTCTACCATTAGAGTACTTTCATGTCCGAACATATGTTCCATTGCATATGGACACGACAATGCACATTTTGACAAGGAAAAATCAACAAAAACTTGTAATAAAGGTCATAGCCAGGCCGCCGAATATATGCGTTGCTTTATGAGTTTATTCTATTACCGCCAAAATTATACATGTTGCCATAAAACCTAATTTCTTTCTTCTTCATCATCTTTGGATATGTTTAGGTTGAGATTCATGGGAATATATGGTGACTTTAGAAAGCAGTTAGCAGGGGAACCTCCGCCGTACTTGGTGTATATATATATGTGTGTGTGTTTGCGCGCGTAAGGCCATTTTAAAATAGTTTTTCTACTAGTTAGAAGTAAAGTCGTGTATTATAGGACTTCTTTAAACTTTACGTATCAGCAAAATTTTTACTGAGTATTGACGTTGTTATTGTATACATAATTTTCATGCATCTAGATTAACATGAATCTTATTATATGGTGACTTGACTTTATAATGTGAAAATTAAAAAAAATGAATCTTTCATGTTGCTTAGTTGATTCACATGGTTGTATGGTGATCAAGCTATGGCTACGTCATGGTATATTTGCATGAGTATATAATTCTTTGTGGACCACCTACATATCTTTGCTTTACCTACCTTCATCCCTCTTTACCTGTTTATTTTCTTACCTTATATTCCCTATAATTAACTATTTATCATAAGGTTGATCACATATAATTAAATCATAATTAATATATGTTAATATTTTGTCTTGAAATTTGGTGAATCCGAATGGTGACCTGACCCGTTAAACTCGAAAAACTAAAATCTGTTTTGGAAGCGAAAGGCTTGAGTCGTTCAGTTAGACCGGTTTGGATTGGGACACACAAGAAGTTGATTAACCCAAATATAAGGGGTTCTATCTGTATCGTTTTTTCTTCATATATAGTGAAAATTCTCTTTGCTCTTACCCGAGGACGTAGGTATCATTGGCCGAACCTTGTTAAATCTTTGTGTCGTTTCTTCTTTATTTTCGGTGCTTAAAGTGTGTGATTATTATTGCGATTTGTCTAACAATATTATAAAATTTTCATGAAATATTCCAAGTTTACTTATAAGTCAAGCCGGGTTGAAGGAGGGTCATCAATATACGCAATCTTTCCTTTGTAATTTTTACCAAGAAATTGTTTCTAATATTTGAACCTGTGATCAAATGGTCTCGGAGGAACAATTTTAAGGGTAATAATAAAGTATATATCTTAAAGCTTCATAATCATATCAAATAGTTACTTGATCCACTCCTAATCTGATCAAATGAACTACTAATCTGACTGGTAAGTTTGATTCTAATCAGACCAATTAAGTTAATAATAATGATTTAGAAATGGTAAATTTATCCAAGAATCTATGACATAAACAACATATTACATCATCATCAAGCATGCTATGGAAGTGACTCAGACACCCACTACTCTTCTGCCACGCATATCTCTCTCTCTCCCAGTAAACAAAACAACACAGAATTTACAAGCCTCCAGATTCGATTCAATTTGTTTGATGATTCACCAGTTCTTGTCATCTTCCTTCAGTAAGATGTTGCTTTCACCTTCTCATGCATAGCACAGTACACACAGACATGTCTGAAACTAGTATAAATAAATGTGTATCCCCTAGGGAGAAACTTAAGAGCCTTTCTTTGCTTAGATTCTTCCTCTCTTCTTTCCCTTCCTTTTCTTGTTCCCTATAACTTCAATAATCTCATCTCCAACCTCTGAAAATGGAGAAGCTGAGAGGGTGCAACAAGTTTCTTGAAACTTCTAAACCCTACTTTGCCATGATCTCTCTGCAGTTTGGCTACGCCGGAATGAATATTATCACAAAAGTGTCACTCAACCGAGGCATGAGCCACTATGTGCTCGTGGTCTATCGTCACGCCATTGCAACTGCTGTTATAGCTCCATTTGCTTTGATCTTCGAGAGGTAAAGAATCTATATATATATAAACATGACTTGTGCTTGAATATGGCTGTTTTGCTTTGTTTTGTTTTTTTATGCGAAGTTGCTCTTCCATTAATGTTGCAGGAAGCACCAGCCGAAGATCACCTTCCCAATCTTTATGCAAATTTTTGTTCTTGGCCTTCTTGGGTTAGTGTCCCCTAAAATCCTTCATGCACTGGTTTGTTGCACGAGTTCTGCTGCTTAACTCTATCACATCTGTTCACTTTCTTGACAGACCTGTGATAGATCAGAATTTTTATTATGCTGGGTTGAAATTCACATCTCCAACTTTCTCATGTGCAATGAGCAACATGCTTCCTGCCATGACATTTGTTATGGCAATCATATGCAGGTGATTTTAGCAACTGATACGAGATCATAAGTATGTGTTTATTAATTGGAATTCTGAAAATTTCTGAAACTGATCTCGCCCTGTTAATTTAGGATGGAGAAAGTTGACATGAAGAGGGTTAGATGTCAAGCAAAGATGGTTGGAACAGCAGTAACAGTAGCAGGAGCAATGTTGATGACCTTATACAAAGGTCCTATTGTTGAGATGTTCTGGTCTAAGAATGCTCATCTTCATAAATCCAATGTCAGTACCTCATCACAGAACTCAGACAAAGAATGGTTCATTGGCTCAATCCTCCTTATCATTGCCACTCTTGCCTGGGCCTCACTGTTTGTTCTGCAAGTAAGTCAATCACTAACAGAAGAAAAAAGAGCAGAAACATACTATGATTCTCACTGTTGTTCCTAAATAATTATGGGACTGTATTGATTTGATTTGACAGACCAAAGCTTTGAAGACCTACAAGAACCATCAGCTCTCCCTCACATCACTTGTCTGCTTTATGGGCACCCTCCAAGCTATAGCAGTAACATTTGTTATGGAGCACAAAGCCAATGTCTGGAGAGTTGGCTGGGACATGAACCTCCTTGCAGCTGCTTATGCTGTAAAATTTTCACTCTTGTCAATCTCTTGATCTGTGTTGATGTTGTTAAATTATGGAATCTGATAAAATTTTCCTTGTTTTCTGATCATATAGGGGATTGTGACATCAAGCATTTCTTACTATGTTCAAGGTCTGGTGATTAAGAAGAAAGGTCCAGTTTTTGCCACAGCCTTTAGTCCACTCATGATGATCATTGTAGCCATCATGGGCTCTTTCATCTTAGCGGAAAAGATATACCTTGGGGGGTAAATTCTTTGTCCCTATTCAATAAAATATGTTCCATAAAAATCAATTTATCTAATAATAATGACCACTAAAAATCACGAACGTCGAAAATCTAATCAACCATTTAATCGGTACCATGTTTAATATTCTAGTATCTTATATACTTGTGGCTAGTAGTATAGCCACTATTTCATATAGCATCTTAATCTCCTAAGTTGCATGATAATGATATTCACTTTCATACTTATCAGAATCATTTCATGAAGTACAGATTCTGTGATTAAGTTAATGTCTGCAATACTATAGTCACTTTTAATTCATCAACTAATCAACTCTACTCATCTCCGGTTTCAATTCCTTGCAGTGTTCTTGGTTCAATCTTAATAGTAATAGGACTTTACTCAGTCCTGTGGGGAAAACACAAAGAAAAAATGGAGGATCCAGAGGAAATAGAAGATCCAGTAAAGGGTGTTCAAGGAAATGGAAGTTCAGTAATGGATGATATTGAAGCTAATGAAGTAGAGTTGCAGAAAGCAGCAGCTAACAACAAGCTTACTGTAGTCCCCATTAGTATTCCTATGCCTGAACTCTCCATGAAAGCTCAACCAAAAGCTTGATCAACTAGTAATTCAAGTGGGGGATGCCCTTTTTGTTTCCCCTTCTCTTTTTCATCCCCATAATCCTTTTTTTCCTGATGCTTAGAACTATCTTGTGTTTTTGTACCTCTTTTTCCTTTCTTTTTCCATATAGTTTCTGGTTCTTGGAATCTTGTAATGTGTAATGTTGTAATCTGAGCAATATTCTACAGATCGAAATGAGAAAATTCCAATTCCACCAAGAGATCATATATTATTCCCCAAGTTGTTTCAGTGTTTTTTCAGAATTTCGTGATTTGCATGGTAGTAGAATCCTGACGTCTGATGCATACATGGGTTGACTTTTCATTTTTGTATGTTGGTCCAATTGGAGTCATTCTTATCTTGCTTGTTACTACTTTGAAAAAAAAAAAAAACAATTAGGGTTTGATAATTTTCTAATTTGATGGACATTAATGACAATTAAATAATATTATTTTATAAATATAAATTAAGGGTCACTCTTACTTTTTTTTATTGCTTTATATATGTTTTTAGAATCTTAAAATTGCACCTGGGGAATCTTTGTATTGCATCAGATGCTCTTATCCAATTACAAGAAGAGTAGATTAAGAGAAGTATTAGAGTAATCAAAACCTAATTAATTAACACTAAAATGGATTGTTCTTCATTGCATCTTTAATGATGGAAACACTAAGTTATTCTTTTTTCACATGCTTTTCTCATAACTCTTCTTTTTTTTAGCTTTTGCTTGCTGACAAGTAAGTCACTATCTCCTGATTCTATTCTCAAGAATGTAAAAGAGATGATTCTTGAGCATGCTCTCTTGGATACACAAAGCCAAAAATATGGCTGCAATTGCATGTTCCACTATGCTTGGGGTCCATTAGGATAAATTGATAATAATGGATTAAGTGATTAAATGTATAAGGTAATTAATACAATATTAATCATAAAAATTATGAAGTCATGATTCTCTAAGTTTTTCTAAAGTGATTCATTGAGATATATGGATAAGAATCAGCTATGTAATTATTATTTTAATGATTTTTGTCATGTATAAGAGTAATTTATATAATATTAACTATAAATGGTATGAAACTTATCATTCTTTTTTTTCATATTGATATTACCTACAATCAAGTGGTTTATTGGTGCATATTAATAAGATGATTATCGTTTTAATTTATCCAATCTTTAATCGATTTTATTACAATATAATATCGTTTGAGCTTTTTAAACCTTAAACCTCTTGTCTTACCGATTTAGTTTCAAGTCTAGTTTTTAAAAACAATGTGTTTTTTTAATTTTTATAGTATATAATAATAATTTATAAAATTATAAGGGGTTGATGTGATTATAGAAAGAAATTTAATATTTAACCAATATTATTAAAATAACAAGTATTTGTTGATATATATATATATATATATATATCGATAAAGTAAGAGGTATCTTAAGATGGTTTGTACAATGTTTACATTATAAAAAGTAAAATTCTATGTCATCAATGTATGCTTTATAATATCTTAGGAAGTGAATTGAAACTTTATGCTCAATGATGTTAGGAATTGTTGCAATCACCATGTTTATGCTTCTTCAACACAGATTCTTATCTTAATATCCTCATAATAGATTAGATTTCACATAACATACTTTGCAAAATTTGCATGCTTACAAATGTGTTACTCTGAATTAATTATAAGAAAAAAAAGATTAACTTTGCATAAAAGTTTGGCACCAAGAGAGCAATTCTCCAATGAAAAAATAACTTACTAATCAAATAGTTGTGATATATTGAATTCAAACAAAACTTGACATATTGAATTCAAACAAAACTTACATTAATGTGTTTAAGTACAAACATAAAAATGAAAATAATATGGTTTACTTCTAAGCAAGGGACTAATCTTCCATGAGAGCCAAGAAAAAAACAAAAAAAATTAAATAAAAACAATATTAAGATAGATATAGTGCTAGTCATTTTCAATAAATATTAAAAAAAATATATAATTTTATATAGGCAAGCCAGCAATAACTCAATATGAAGTTCATGTAAGCAATTGTATGCATAATCAATGAAAGACAAACACAAAAAACAACAACAGTGAGTTTGAATCATAAATCACTTGGGATTAGAGGTGCTTTGTTGTGTCATATGATAATGATGTCCCACACAAATTGTTTATCTACTCCATATGTTTCCCTTTCATTCCTCATAAAATCACTTTAAACTATAATCAAATTTACCAATTCCTTCACATTTTTACATATAATCATCTTCTAGATTCTTTAATATGTATAATTATTGTGCAACTGATTTGTGGAATTGGATATGTAATTGATCTTGTGTTGATAGAAAGATTAATCTAATTTAGGGTTTTTAATAACAAGGCAAACTTTTACTTTAGGTCAATAGGTGCTTGTTACTAATTTTTGGGATTTTGACAATCTTCCACTATGATTTTTTTTTGGGTTTACTTTAGTTGACTAATATTAAATTGAATTGTTCCCAAAAAAATCCATAAAGTATACCTTTTCCTAAACTTTTTAATCCAATTATATGCTTTTAATTAAAAAAACCAAGTTTTTTATTGTACCACATTAAAAAATATAGTTATCCATTTAGGGCACAGCTTTGCCAACCATTATGATGAGAACCTGATGCATGCTTATAAAACTCTGAAGATTTTTCAACTAAATAAAACAGATCTAAATGATTCTTATGTAGAATCTCTATCCATTTGCATGAAGAAATAGAGGACAAAATATGGAATCCAAAATCAGATTTTTAATTAATAACTCTTAGAACAGATGCATAAAGTAGTCTTGATTTTTGCTTTGGTTGCTTAATGTGTAGGATTAGCAACAATAGTATATCATTTTGCACTTAAATGGATTTAAAAGGAGGGGTAAGTGTCATACGATGCTTTGAGAGATCATGAGTCTGACTCCTAACTCCAATAACATTTCCAATACATTACGTTTCTTTCTCTTTTTACAACATAACAATCTTATTCATGACTCAAAAGCATTCACCTTGACAGTGACTTGTTCATCTCTCTGTCTAAATTATCACATAAGGATCTGTTTCTTCTTCTCTATCTATCATAAAATTCCATACTGAAAGATACTTTCTTTTAGGTGAAATGGTTGGGAAATATGTACATTCAGTGCATCAATATAGCTATTGACGGAGATTGAATCTTTCTGGTTTGCTTAGTGATCAAATCTTAGTAGCAAAAAAAAAAGGAATTGGGAACAATCAACCGGAGTTTAAGCCATATCTTCTATCAGTGTTTTGATGTCATAGAAATAAAAGCTGAATGAATCATGGATTGCAATACCAAGAACCAATGTGTAGAACGAACTTGCTTTCTTATGAACAACCTTCTAAACTGTTGTTGATAAAGGTGATAAAACCTTATGGCTTGTTTTCTCTTTTCTTTCCTTTCTTTCCCTTCTTTCCCTCTTTGACATCTGTTTTCTGCAGAGCTATTTTGGTAGATATCGCCTAATTGTATTTGGTAAACTAGTTAGTACCCTATGGGAACCATTTACATGAGGTCCTATGCAAGTTAACAGACTAGCAGCCCCTAGGTACTGAATCATCCTTGGCAAGAGCAACATAGTTGATTGGGGCTACATTAGGCAACCTGCTGCTATCTCTACGTTCCTTACCGGCTGACAATGCATTACGTCCAAGCGGAGTCGCTAATCGACGCCCAATGGGTGTTCCAACCATCGTATTACTACTGCTGCTCTGACTCAGTGGCTTCTTTGTAGTTGGTCTTGAACCATAAAGTGCTTCCTGCTCTGCAGCAAACTGTTCTTGCAGACGTTTCTGCTCCTGCAGAAGTGATGACATTTAAGTTAGTTTTGTCATCAAAAGCCTGATGTTCTAGAACCAGGATTAACTAGGTAAAATAGGAAGGCTAAACAACTTTGTCTATTGGAAAAGGACAACTATATGAGCTAGATCATTTGCACCATAGTGTTCGAGTCAAAAGCAATTGGTAAAGTTCTTTCCTAGTCTTTTGTGCTCAATTAGCTGTATAGAGCAACGAATTGATTGTTTCCCGGCCACTGAACCAGCCTTTTCAAGTAGAGGATGACAGAGAACATAGTTTTGCTATGATCTGCTATGTCAGAAATTGCTTCCATAGTCCAATCAAGTCACAGATTATTTAACAGACTGGACTACTGCTTGAGATCCTAAGCATTTGAAGATAGGCAAGCAGCCAGCACCGCCCTTTTCCGTAAACTTGGGTGCTTTGCTTGATTAAAATCAACCAAAACCAGTTCTAAAGAATTTTGAGTCCTCATTCTTACTACCGAAAATGTAAGAAAAGCCAAACAGTCAAAAGTAAGATTTACCCGAGATCGTCGCTTCTCCTCTTCCCTCCGCAGCCTGGACAGGTTGTATTCTTCTAGGGAATGCAAGAGAGGAGCCTGAAGATCAGGAACAAATAACACACCCGCAAATACCTAAATATCACTGACTTCAAAATTAACCAGGGGATTTCAGGAATCACCAGGTCATACAAGAATGGGACTCCATTTTCTGATTCCCAGGCTTTAATTTTTGCGGTCAAATTTTCTACAATAGCTGCACAACCATAGTTATGAAAGTTAGACCAACACATTTAGAACAATGAAAACGAAACAAGTATATACAGTTAAAATTCTTTCTGCAATTTTCTACTCTTCATAGACAATTCACTGATGTGTTCAGTGTTTGCTTAGATATAACATGTTATCCAAATTACTCCAAAAATTGAGCTTAATCACTCATCCTCTGTTGGACATTTTGGACATTACATACCTGAATGGCCTAACTTACATAGTCTGAATTCCTCATCTGTGACAGATAAAGTATAAACAAAAGTAATCTAACCAGAGCCAGGTTGAGCTCACATGGTATTTTGCTGACCAGAATCCTTGCTTTCTCTGCACGTTTCAGATTCTTGTGTGCTCCTCTTCCTGCACTATAACGATTTTCATCCTGAAAATGAAAAACAATGCACAAGAGCTTATAGTTAAAATACAGCAAAAGTAATAACAAATTATTTCCTCTAGGCCATTGTTTACACCAACTGCTAATTGATTTTCTTCAAAGCTCTTACTTTTTCATAGTCATCAAGCCACTTTTCTTCCTCAGATGCGCATTTCCATTTCTCTACTTTATCCAAAATATCCTTCCTACTTAAAGCCAGCTCTTTTGCTTTCGCAATTTGACCGTCCATGCTGGAGAGTAGATCAGACATATCTGTGTTGCCTGTCAAAGCATAGTTCAAGTTATAAACAAGTAATATCACTGCCAAACAAAAACTTGAAAGACAAACAAATTGGTGCATGATATAGGAGGAAGAAAGAAGATTGGTTAGCATAATTCTGCACGCCAAGTGTTCTTAAATGGGACAGGTGGATTCATCAAATTACACACGAGGGTATAGGTAATGAAACTTCAAGACAAAACAACAGAAGCAATAAAAATTCACTGTCGAATGATTAAAAAGAAAAAACTGAAAGCCCAGTTCTGTTGTTTCGACACATGTTCCGACCCTGACTGTTATTGAATCGCAAAAGGATCATGTAACATGTAACCTTGCGCAGAAAATGGAAGGATCTGAAGAGAGGGGAGAGGAAACAAAGATAAAGAAAAATGTAAAAGAAGTCTTCTATGGAAGAAGAGCATTGGAAGATACCAGACCTATAAAAAAAAGGAGGCCTAGAACCTCCATTGCTAACACTTAGCATATAAATTCCTTTCAACAATCAAGCCCTGGAAAGATGGGAAGAGACCAGCTAACAGACCAGATTCTATGAGGTTAGTGAGAATCTCCCTTGCTGAATCACTATCCACATCCACGTGAACCGCTCTGTAGATTTCTTCGAGTTCACTCTGCCTCTTGAAGATCAATTCCTTCATCTTACTGACTTTGAGGATGTTCAACCTCTCAATTTCAACCTCAGCCTAAAAAGACACCAGCAGTTATTTCAAAATCTAGATTTTTGATCGTACAAACTGACATTGCCCACCAGAAACATCCTTCCCCAGCTAAAAAGAAGAGAAATAAATGCAAGAAAAGTAAAAGGCAAGGCTACCTGCTCAATGACTTCAAGGGAAAGACACCCTTGTCGTGAAACATCATCCACCAAGGAAGAAACTAAAACAGTAACATGCTCCAATTTTCTTTGCTCTTCAAGAGGTGTGTCCATCAGGTTCCATAGCTCAATCAGCATTTTTCCTAGATCTTGAAGCTACAATATGGAAAAAAAAGTGGGCATGAATCTAAGAGAAGAAACAGAACTTTTAAGCAAGTAATGGCGATGGGTACTAATTACAAACATATCCACATGAAGCAGATATTATTGATACATTAAGGACAAATGCAAATATTCTGAAGGACATAGTAGTTAAGTGTCTTTTGTTGCAACAAAATAGTTGTTTTGCAGATGGAACTCCTTCTATTTAGCATCACTCAGGGTCTGTTTCCCTTTCCTTGTCTTTTTTGCCCCTCAAACTTCGGAACTATGAATAGAGAAGGTCTCTAATGATGTCAACACTTGCATGCTCTTAACGGAAAAAAGAAGATAGGGTTCATAAGCACAAAGATTGGGCACGGAACTGAAATTTCACTCAAAAGTCACCTTTTGTAACCTTTGCTTCTTCTCCTCTTTCAGTGACTGTATCATGCTTGTTAACCTAGCCAGTGTATCGTTGCTGATGCTCTTTGGGTGGACACTTGTAGCATCTAACAAGCTAGGATGAACATCAGTAACAACCTTTGTGAAATCAATAGACATCACCACTGAGAGCTGATGGATTGTGCTAATGTTGCTATTGACCTTTTGTAACCTAAAACTCTAAGAATTAAACAAGCAGAAAAAATAAAAAACGGTGAGATGTAATATGGTATTCCAACTTAATAACACAATTAGTTACACAACCTTTTCGGTTTGCAGTTCCTTAAGGTGACACTTCAGCTCCCCTAACTTCTTCACCGTCAAATCATGTTCATTAACGTGAGGATGAGCAGGCTTGATAGAGCGATCATCCCCTGCAATTTCAGCACAAATACGAGCAATCTGCGACCGTGTCTCATAGAATTCTTTGACTCTTTCTTCCTTCTTTTTCCTCAATTCCTCAAGAACAGGTTTTACAGTAGACATTTGTTGCTTAAGAGTTCCTTTTCCCTTATAGAAGAGTACAAAAGGGATTCAATCATCAAAAATGTTCGTTCACAGGATAGTGAACTTGCATGAAAATAACCACAGCAAAATGTTTCAGCCTTTAAATTTTACCAACCCGTCTTTTCTTCCAATTTGGATAAGATTGGCAATAATTAATTGGGAAACTAATTATTGCAAGTAAATAGCACCCAAAACAAAAGGAGACAAAAAGAGAATGTACAAACCTTTGAAAAGGAGGCATTTTCACCAAGAGAAGAAAGAAGAGTGGTGATTTCAGCTTCAATCTGAGCTAATGTTTGAAGTAGATCAGCTTTATACTTTCTGCTCATATCCACTTTCCTGCGGTAAATATCAAGACATTCCTGCTCCAGTTGTAGAAGCATCTTGTCCCTTTCGCGGTCACTCTCCCCAATTTCGTCCCAAATTATCTAAAGAACAACACGACCAACATCCAATCTAATTTTAATTCCCTTCCCAAAACTAAGAAAAACATTCTTTTGTATCATGGATAGTTTCCAGTACTCAAATTCGATTACGAACTCGAAAACAAAGCAAAACACACATCAATTTGTTAATAACAATCAGGAAAAAAAAAACGTTCCTTACTTGCAATTGGGACCGAACTTCACTAGTCCACTGAAATTAAATTAAAGACTTCATTTTTTATCATAAAAACTTCAAAGAATTCGTCACATCCATTAACCCTCTTACAACAATAACTTCACCAAAAAAAAAAACAGAGAAGGAAAAGGAATGCTCAACCTGGAGCTCGTGAAGAAGAGAAGCGCAGGTGGTGTTGGTGGGAGAGGGAGGAGGCAAAGTCGTCATTTTTCACGTAATGGAGACAACAACTACTGTACTGTTATGGGTAATTGTGCAACAGGCGTATATAAACTCGCTCGAAGCCCTAAAAATTTGTGAAGAAGATGATTGGATCTACAAAGAGAGAGAACGCTTTCTTTCCTTTTTTGGGATACTGAATTACTGATACTTTCCATATATATATACATTTGGGGACAAAATGAATCATTGCGAGTTTTGAAGATGAGATTTTGGCGCCAAAAGAGTTATGTCCAAATTGGGCTTGGACTGTTCAATAAAAAGGGCCTGGCCCAACGTGGCTTTGTTTATTCGGATATTCTTTATAACTTATTTTCTTTTTTTATCCAAAGTTATTATTTTATTATTTATTAATTTTCTTATTTTATTAGTTTTCCCTTTATTAGTATTATTATTATTTATTATTATTATTATTATTATTATTAATTACCTTATTATTTATTGTCTTTTCGTATTTGTATTAGTTATTATTATTAGCATTTTTAGTATTATTAATATTAGTCTTGTTTTCGTTATTTTATATATATTTATATTTTTGTTATTTTTGTTATGATTTATATTATATGTATTGATGTTGTTTTACCTATTTTCTCTGTAACTTGCATCATTTTTTGTTGTCTCATTTACATGTGAGTCTACCGGAAGCAGCCTTTCTGCTATGTAGAGGTAAAATTGCGTACTATCGACCTCCTCATACCTCACTTTAGTGCAGGACTTTAGCCTAGGTGCGATGATATGATGATAATCCAAAGTTATCAAATATTACAATAACTAAATATTGAATTGAATCATATTTTATAAAAATAATACATTTTTCATCATATCATAACTTCGGTGTATTAACATTACATCATAATATTATGATCACAGTCGAGATTATTATCAAAATTAATTTAAAGTAAGCACGAAATCATTGGACAATGATCAAAATAATATTGTTTTGGTAAATTTTAACAAAACAACGTCGTTTTGATTAGTTGATTATTTGTCATTTTGTTAAATTTTAATATAATAATATTATTTATCTAAATCAATTCAAATCAAGTTATACATATCAAAATTAGCATCCCGATAATTTATAATCTATTTTTAAAACCTTAAGTTATTAAAAAAATTCTAAATTTAATTACGTGATCATTGGTAAATTTATTAAATTTCATATATATATATATATACACACACATCATTTTAGTTTTCATCATACAATAATAAATTAAGCATAGATATAAGTATGAAAATCCTCTTAAATACAATTTATATGCAAATATCATTGGAAGTGAAAGATTTATAACATAGATAAGGGAGGTGCTTGGCAAACATATAAGTTGTTTTTTAATTTATTGACTAAAAGTTAATTTTTTGACTATCTTAAAAAGTTATTGATGTATTTGGTGAATGGCTTATTAGTTAGCTTACTTAACCTCAATAAGTTGATTTCTAAAAGTTCTATAAAGGGAGTTTTTGGAATTAACTGTTTGTCGAATGACAGTATTGCCCCTCCACTTTACTCTTTACTTTTGCTATGTGTGTTTTCAAAGTTGGCTTTTTTTGATCGTCTAATTATGTCGTGAAGTTTGGAAGAATATAATAAAGGGCTTAATTAAACTTTTTAATTTTTATTTAATTTTATAATATTAGTTTACATTTAAAAATACTGTAATATTAAGTTTTTGAACATAAAACGTCACATCAAATTAATATTTTTAGTATATAACTACTATATATCGTATTTATGTCATACTATAATTATAGATATTTTTAATTTATTAAATAATAAAATTCATACATATTATATTAAAAAATATTAATATGATGTAGTTCACTGCATCATTCATATTAATAGATAATTTAACGTTGGATTATTATTATTATTAAAGTTATAAACTTAAATTTTGTAAAATTAAATATCTAAATCTAAATTGTTATAAGAATATTCAACGAAATACTAAGAAATATAATATTCATACCTTTTAACTTTTTTTTAAATCATGTCCTCATAAGTCATTTTACGCATTAACAGCTAATACTAAATAGCTAATTTTACCAAACATCTTCAATAAACAGCTGATGTTATCCACTGGTTAAATCAGCTAATATAATCAACTATTAACTAATTGCTGATAGAATCAGCTAACAGCTAATACAATCTGTTGTTTGCCAAACAAGGCCTTTGTCTTTCAACAACACATTAGAAATGTCAATCTCGTAATTCATTAGATGTGACGTGCTGCGTTCACTGTCCTTTCCAGCGTGGACATGTTGGGTGGTGGTATAGCGCCCCCTTACCAAAGGGTATACACCGGGACGCCCGGAGGTCATTCTGGTACATATCCTATGATAAGGGCGAGCTACGTTTGATCACTACATTCACTTTACATGGCATGGTATCATAATTCACTTATAAAGCTTCATAAGAAAATCACAATATTTTAAAACCAACTTTTTCCTCATTTCATTGCATAAAACCCAAAGTCTACATTGTATCTTTCAACACTTACTATATGTACATTATCAAAACCTAGTACAAAAGTACTACATGAAAGAGGAAAATATACAAAGTCTATCTAAGCCATCTCAAAAATCCCAGCTAACTGACCTTTGAGCCAAGACTTCTCTTGCCAAAACACAATCTATATGGCTGGTGGAGCCTCTCGGTAGCTAGAGTCGTCTCTCGGTCCTGAAAAGACAACATTGCAATTTTGGTGAGTTCTGCGAACTTAGTGAGGTAACCATTACCGATGGTTCACTCAATTCATGCAACACATCATTTCACATAACATACAATCACATTTTTGCATAATTGATCTTGTATCACATTATCACTTAAGCATAGGCAATTATGACATTTTAATCCAGCAAACATACTTAACCAAATGCATATGCAATGCTCATGAGACACTTTTCCAATTATTACATTGTTATTGTTAGTGATCTAGAAGGGGGGGTTGAATAGATCTTTAAACTTTTTGTATTTTTCTACAATAAAATCAGAAGTTAAA
>JAOTBA010000005.1:2065248-2086017 GCA_025629845.1 Erythroxylum squamatum | reverse complement strand
AAAAAAAGTCAAATAATATTATATAAATCTCAAAATAAATATCCAAGTTGAGTAAATAGTTAAATACATAATAAACGAGAAAATAAGTTTGTGGATATTGTGGGAATTATCTGAAAATATAAAGGTAAAAGAGTTTAAAAAATAAGCTTATTAATTGATTTGGAAAATTTTCCTGAAAAAGTACTTTTTGAGAAGCTTCAAATTTAAGTTTCTTAAAAAGATGTATTTTGACAGTCAAAAAAGTTATATTTATTAAAGAAGTGTTTTTTATTTCACAACCAAACACTTTTTCTTAAAAAAGGTTTTTGTGATGGAGAAAAGTACTTATTAACTTCCCAAAAGCCTATCCAAACAGGCACTTAGTCTCGATTACAAACCTTGAACTTAATCGAGCTTCAAACCGAACTCGAGCTTGACGAGTCCAAGATTGGCTGAATTTGAAACGTAAATGTGTTAAATAAATTTTTTTATTTGAATAAAATAATATTATTTTTAAATTTTTTATCAAAAATAAATTAATTGAGCCTTCCTTCTTAATCTGTGAATTTTTGTTTCACGAAAGATCTGAAAAATTGTGATCTTGAATTAGAAAATGAGTTAGTATTGTTTTCCTTTTCTTATTTTCTTGTATTTATTATTTCTGTTTTTAAAATTATTTTATATGATTTTTTAATAATTAATAAGTAATTTGTTCCTTAATTTTCAAATAAACCAAAAAGTAAATATACAAAATTCGGTCATACAATAAGAATTACTATATTTCTATGTTATTTATAATCTATTTTATTTAGAGTAACCTAATCTATAGTAATAATTGAATATAATATGAAATATATAAAAATTATAAATAAATTGATAAAATGATTTTTGTCATCCTTAAAAAAAAAGGAACACACATAACTGCAGATACAACAACTACTGACCCTGGACTTGGGGTAGTTAAACTTCATCAGCGAAACCTGAAAGAAGGATTTAAAAGTTGCTCTTGATCTTTGAAAAACAGATTGAAACATTGCATTGATCAGCTAATGAACAACTGTAATGGTTTTATGTTTCAAGTTAGTCCCAGAAACCAAGATAGTTTTGTCTCTCCATTGCGATAAAAATACAAGAGAAGCGAAAAGAAAACGGACAACTATGTAAACAACTAGGAAATACAACAAAATGCTGACCCTGGACCTGGAGTAGTTAAGCTTCTGATTTCTGACACTATATCTGAACCTACAAACTGGAGAAGCAAAAATATCCTACGTTTTGAACACGAGTTATCGGCTGCTGTATCGACCTGATTCTCTGCGTGTCACTTTCCATTCTGATCATTCTCTTGGTCGGGCGAGCCAGAGGGAACTAAGAGCACGTAATCTGGAAAAGTAGTCATGAATGGCAAGAAGCGCACGAGCGGACTGGCGGGTTGTCAATATTCTGTGCATTTGCTGTAGCGTTTGCTGCCGCAAGTTGTCAGCCTGAGTTCTCAAAGTTCATGAATTTGATTCAGTTATCAGTAGAAGTTGATCAACTAGGGTTTACTAGAAAAGTGATGGAGGCAGAAGAATGGTACAAGTTACCCGAACGCTGTTACCTGCCGAATAAAGCCTTCGAGGGTTCCCAACTTTCCCATGGCCATGGCCATCTGACCCATGTAGTTTGCTACATTTCCAGATGAGCCTGAGGAGCCTAGTGATCCACTTGACAAAGTTTCAGCAAGAGATTGCTGCAATGCCTCCATTCCTTGAGATAATGCATCTTCTGCTTGCTGCGAAGATTGCTGCAAGTTGCCAATGCCCACCAATTGCTGATCCGTCAATGGTTCCAACTGGTTCACCAGAAGCTGCAGTGCAAGGGTATACTTTGTTATGTTTCGGGACCGAAAGAAAGCATGAAAACCTTCAAACGATTAAAACATCACTATGATAAGGAACGTGAAGGATAGGATCATAAACACTTCCGAGAAGTCTCTACATGCCAAACGTTCACAAGAAGCAGAAGATGAATGAGCACCTTGAGGAGCTCAGACGATCTGAAGCCCCCAAGCCACAAGAAGCACCTCTCAGCAGGTGTCTTCCACATGCCAGAAAGCAGATGGAAAACATCAGCCTTGGCAGCATTGCTTTTCAACCTGAAAATGTCATCGTAGTGAGCCATTATACCATCAATGATGATCCGAAGTTCTCCATCACCAGCATGAGAGTTGACAGCTGACCGCAGTTCGTTAATTTGTCTATTTTGCTCTTCGAGCCACCTTGCATATTCTACATCAAAAGCCATGGCCCCTGCAAACCATGACATCTTAGAAAGACTGATAAATATGCTTTAGAACGAAGGCTTGAGTTATAACAGCTGATCCAGAGATGCATGCAATAATGCAAGTACATGAATATCTACAGCTGAGAAACACACATTGGACATATACTTGGTCAAGGAAGATGTTAAGGACAAATACAGGGAGAAACAACAAGGGAAATTAAGGATGTATCAAGAATAAAATGATGCCATCATATGAGATATGTAGTTTCCATAGCCACATGTACCATTTCATTTACAGGATAGGTTAATGAATCAAAAGACACGTGTCCTATGTCCAGCGGAAGAAGCACTGTTATGTATCTGTTGTAAACACTTTCCAAAATCATATCTGATACAACAAACTACCTACCCACTCTATGAATCTCATTTTTCTGACCTCTCTAATTTCTTCTGGAATTTACTTCTCTCTATTGCTATTTCATTGAAGTTTTCTCATCTTCACTAAAAATTCATGCTACATTTTAGTATCAGAGCAGGATGAACCTCGGCACAGTGTCAAAGGTACAAGAAACGCGACATTAAGAAGGATTGAAGAGACCATAAGAAGCCTCCTGGAAGCTCCAACGCGAAATGAAAATTACTGATAGAAAATCATAATCAGATGGAGAAGCAAGAAAAGGAGTTAGGGCACCTAAAGATGATGGTTCACCAGTTTATGCAGAAATATGGGAAGAGCAATGAGCCTATATCAGCAGGAAAGGAAAACACAGGTTCCATAGCCAAACATCCCACTGACAATGAGATTTACATTGTACCCACAAGGTTCACTAAGATCGAGTTCTCTGTATTCAAAGGAGAAAGACCAAGGGTAAGAAAATGGCTTTACAAGTGTGAACAATTTTTCACCTTAGATCGCACTCCTAGCAATCTGAGAGTTGGAATTGGTGCTATGTATCTTAAGGATCAAGCTCAGGTGTACTACCAATTGGTATTAAAAAACAAAAGCCAGCAGGAATCCATGTGGGGTGGAAGAACCTGTAGGTGACTTTAAGGAGTTGAAACAACAAAGGTTCAATACAAGATTATTGCCCCCTATTCGACAAGTACTCAAACAAATTAGTATTGCCAGAAAAACTATTTGACAGGGCTCTTTTGCCATAAAAACTATTTGACCTTAAACTTGAGTTGGAGCTCACCAGGAAGTTGCTTGGAGGTCACCATGAAGCTGCTTGAACCCCAAATCCTCCACCAGGTGTACACGGCAAGAAAATAGAAGGTTGTAGTGGCAGCCAATACTCATTTGCATCATCTAAAAGGGAGAACTAAACAAATCCATAATGCTAGAAATATGGGCAAGGCATGAACAAGGCTCTCATACCAACAACCAAAACAACACCTATCATAAAGACCAATCTGGAGATTGGAATCCTATCTACTCCTAGAAACCAATGAGTCACCAGTAAGACTAATTTCATAAAAAATAACAAAGGCTCGAGAATTGTTAGCAATAGAGAGTTTGATGAGAAAAGAGCAAAAAGTTTGTATTTTTGATGTGGTGAAAGGTACACACCTGAACATAAGTGCAAAAGAAACAATTTCAATTGTATACAGTGGATGGAGAGGAAGGAACAGAACTAGATAGGGAAGAGATAACAATGGAGGAGCATGAGGAGTGGCAGAAACCAAATGTGTCCCTTCAAGCTATGATAGAGCTAAATAACATGGAAAAATACAAATAAATAATGCCTATGGGGACTCACCAGGGAAAACCTCTGCACATACTTATTGATAATGGGAGCACTCATAATTTCTTAGATTTATCAGTGATTAAAAGAAGGGGCAAAGAATTTGAGGAAATGAATCGGTTCCAAATAACAATGAGAGAAGGTCTCAAATTGAACTACCATCGGCTTTGCAAGGGATTTACATGGAGCTTGCAAGGGGTGAAATTCAAAATTCACAACAAATGCATTGGTGATTACCTTGGGAGGTCGTGGCACGGTCCTTGGAGTTTAATGGTTAGTTTCACTAAATGATGTGTTGTGTAACTTCAAAAATCACATCACAGGCTTCAACTGGGACTCACCGATTATTATTGGATATTCATTAAGCATTATGGGCAATTAGCAAGGTCTTTGACAGAAATGCTTAATAAGCAAGCTGCTAGAAAATGGAAATGAACCGATAGCAAACCATTGAGCAACTTAACGAGGCTCTTACATGTGCCCCAGCCTTAACACTACATGATTTGACTTAACCATTCACCATAGAGGCTGATCCAAATGGGACGGGCATATGAGCAATTCTTCAACAAATAAGCATTCCATTGCATTTTTGAGCAAGACATTAGCAGCAAAGCATTTGGGGCTCTCTACATATGAAAAGGAGTTCTTGGCAATCATCAAGGTAGTCAAAAAGTGGCATCATTACTCGAATGAAGAGTGTTCACGGTGCAAATAGACCACCAAAGCCTCAAACACCTCCTCGAGCAGAGGATCACCACTTCCTTTCATCAAACTAGGCTGCCTAATTTACTAGGTTATGACTTTGAAGTGGAATATAGAAGTGGTAAGGAGAACTAGATAGCAGACGTCTTGTCCAGAACTTCTAGTATTGAACTCTTAACTTTAACCATATCTCAGGTACACACTAATTTACTTGAGGACATTAAGAGGAGTTAGGAAGGAGATACCACTATCCAAGATCTAATCAAGAAATTCGAAGTCGAAGAGGTAAATTCAAACACTTATGAATGGAAGAATTGCTTAGGGGGAAGGGAAGAGTTGTAGAGTTTGACAAAAACCTGAGAGATGAACTGATATCGATAGCTTATGATAGCCTTCAAGGGGGTCATTCTGGAGTTGCGTAACAACAATTAAAAGAATCCAAACCACGCTTTAATGGAAAATATTGAACAAGGATGTTAGAACTACATCAAGAACTGCATAAGTTGCCAAAGGAACAAAGATGGCAATGTTGCTTACCTAGGGTTATTACAGTAACTTTCAATGCCTGAAGAATGTTGGAGAGAAATAAGCATGGACTTCATCAAGAGATTACCTACTTCTAGAGGCAAGTCAATTATATTTGTGATTGTAGATCACCTTAGCAAATATTCTCATTTCATTGCTGTTAAATACCATTATACTGCCCCAGAAATTGCACAATTATTTATTGATCATATTTTCAAGCTTCATCGAAAGCCAGAGGCTATTGTGAGTGAACAAGACTCCTTGTTCCTAAGCACTTTTTGGCAGGAAATGTTCAAATTGAAAGGAATTAGCTTGAGATTCTCCAAGGCCTACCACCCACAATCTAATGGACAAACTGAAGCTGTCAATAAGGTCTTAAAAAGCTACTTGGGGTGCTTCTGTGGTAAGGTTCCGAACAACTGGTCAGAATGGATTTCTATGGCCAAATGGTGGTATAGTACCACTCATCACACGACTACTAACTCCACACCAATTGAGCTTCTGTACGGTTACCTTCCACTATTGTATTTTCCTTACTTTGCAAGGGACTCAAAAATCCTAATAGTAGATCAAACTATGAGAAACAGGGAAGCATCTTTGTAAGTTGCAAAGTTTTAACCAAAGAGGGCACAACATCGTTTAAAGCAACAAGCAGACAAGAGGTGATCAGATAGGGATTTTTTCTTTTGAGAAATTAAAAAATATATTAATGAATTAAGGGGTTAGCATAAGAAGGGGTCTGCCACAAAGACCACTTAATACACTGAAACGACTCTATTAATACTAAAACTACAACATAAAGAGAAAGCCAAAGCTATATCGTTAATGCATAAACGACGACGCAAAAGGAGGAAGCCTCGAGTATTATTGTCCAATTAGGGTATAACTAATTTCTACTTTATGAATACTTTCAGAAGCTTCTCGATTCGGATGGGTGCGACGCGTAACTCAGCTGGCAAGGGTGGCGACGTGGGTGTCCATCTCTTCTTCTCCTTCTTTATCCACGTTCAATGGATCTCTTCTCAGGTAAGTCTCTTCTTTAGGACTGCTACGATTCTTAGCGATTTAGGGAATTCAAAGTAGGTCACTGGGTGTTCTTAAAACTCCAGCCTTACAGACAACATTCATTGCAAAAGAGGGTCCACCACAAGCTTTCCCCTTTACACTATGGACCTTATCGAATTGCGGAGAGGATTGGAAAGATGTTGTACAAACTTCACTTGCTTGCAAAATCATTGATCCATCCTACATTCCATGTCTCACAAACTTAAAAGGTACATTTCTGAGCTTGAACCTAAATCTGGAGAGCTACCAACACAACTCAACCATGCAAACAGAGGTCCAACAGCCATTCTGGCACTATAATAAGCCTGTCATAAAAGTGGTAGTCCCCAGGTGAAGCAACGTGGGATAAACTTTTCAAGCTTCAGAAGAGATTCCCAAAAGCCAACCTTGTGGACAAGGTTTTTGAAGAGGAAGGCAATGTTACGGACAAATAGAGGGAGAAATAACGCAAGAAACAACGGACATATCAAGAATAAAATGATTATGAGTTACGTAATTTCCATAGCCACACACACCACTTCATTTACACGATAGGTTAATGAATCAAGAGACACGTGTCTTATGACCAGAGGAGAAGCATTACTATGTATTCATTGTATCCACCTTCCAAGATAGTATATGATATGAAAAACTACCTTCTCTCTTTATGAATCTCACTTCTCAGACTTCTCTATAATTAATTCTAGAATTTACTTCTCTCTATTGCTATTTCATTCAAGTTTTCTCATCTTCACTTAAAATTTGCGCAGCAGAAGAAAGAATAGATGTTACCATTTCCACTCATTGAATGAGCTTGATCTCCAGAGCTTGATATAAATATACCCTAGATCAAAAAACACAAAAACCAATTGTGATAATAAATAAGAACTCAATATGTAAATACTAATTATTAAGCACAAAGCATCAAGTTATTGAAATAATCTTCTGTTTTTGACAAAGAAGCTTTTATTTGAAGCTCATACATATAACTTACTATTTGAACATTAACATCACAAATTTTTGCAGAAACATAAGATATCACTAATTCGATTATTTATTCATCCAATACTTAAGTATCCTGAATGCAAGCTACTGTGGTACGAAGTCTAGCATTAATTCTGATATGCTTTACATGGATCAGAAATCACATTTCTATATGACAAAGCATCAACTAAATCTAACCTGCTGTCTTGCTCTTTGAAGTTCCTGTTCCAGTTGGGTCAACTTTAAACGGCTACTTTCCAGCTGCTGGACATATGCCTACGGGAAAAACACAAAGGACACAATTCAATAGAAGAGAAATACTTCACCAAACAAGCAAGAAAGATGTATCTCCACACAAAGTGAACATATAAGCAAGTTCACAGAACATTCACCACTGATTCAAACAAAGGAACTACGACAGTGGTATCTCCACACAAATAGAACATATGTAAGCAAGTTGGCAGAATATTCACAACTGATTCAAACAAAGGAACTATCTTTCTCCTTCTCTCATAGTGCACTATTTCTAGGGAAGGCATGCATGTGCTATCCAAGCTATAATGCAAAAATGAGCTAGAGATTTGACTAAAGAACCATCTTTGGCCAATTCTTACCATACTCAACTAATCTTAAGGAACCCTGCCGATGATTCTGATAAATGGATAATTCTGACTTTTCTGTTGACAATTAATAGTTTTTCAATCAACATCATTTGTTTTCATATGATCAAGCCCCAAAGTTGATGATCTCAAATAATGACTAACAGAGCCTAGAACAGCCATGCTAATTTGATGCTCATCAGTAACTTTCCTAGCTACCATTATACTCAAGTAGCCTTTATGTAACAAGCAAATAAATCAATCTAACATAGATTTAAAATCTGCCACCTAACAAGTAAAAACTAAAACTTGCCATGTCCAAATGCCTCACAACAGAGATAAAATTAAAAACAGAAAATAAGAAAATGAAGAAGCTTATCAATAATGATGTGTACTTTCTTCCTCAGCCTGCTTTTTCTTGCTGCCTCTCTATTTTGAGCAAGCCTGCGAAGTGTCTGCACTATTAATCAAGTAAGCTTTCAGTCAACACAAGTAGTTATGCTTGACTATTGTATATATAACATTTAACTTGACCTTCTGATCCAATTTATCCTTCGACCTGTCACTGGAATCAGATGCCATAATAGCCATCGACTGACCTCTATCAATCTGCATATAAAGGATATCAAAGTGTTAGATAGCAACAAATTCTCAAAATTTGCCCTTGTTCAGATATGAAGGAAATATGTGACAACTGCATAGAGTGGTGTGAGGGGACAGTAGCATGTGGAAATTCTAAGCAGCCAAGAAGCAATCTTGAAAACTGCTACCGTCTAAAATAATCTGAAGACTTGCAAAGTGTAGTATATAATATATACTAACAGAGGATAGAAAGAAAATACCCTCTGACTCTTTTCATCAGTATCTGCATCTGTGGATATATCAGTCCTAGGACTGACATCTGCCATATTGGACTCTCCTCAGTTCTCTGTATGAACACTAGATAAAGATATCACGTTGAATCTGGACCGTTTTCCAGAAGCAACCTATGACAAATTCGGAAGCGGAAGGATAGGATGAAGTACACTACACACAAGAGAGGCAGAAGAAGACAGTCAATTGGTAGAAGAAAATAGTTCAGCTGATATATGCTTTAACAGGATTGAAGATAAAACCTGCAAGAACCCATGTCAGTGATCTTTCACAGAAGAAGAATGTAACTTTTGAACGTTAAATATCCGCAGATTCTAGGAAGAACAGTTCAACAAGAAACAAAGAATAACATAATCATGGTAATGTTTAAATACAACAATTTTGAAGTTGAAGAAAAATTAACAGCAACCTTGCAAAGGAAATTAGACAGCGATTTCTGAAGTTAATCTTGAAAAGAAAAGGAGGAAAAGGATTAAGACACATAAATAACCCAAGTTGGCTTTATTACAAAAGTTTTCGAATATAAATAGATCTATTTAAATCCCAAGATCACAAACTGAACATTCAATCATTAGACACTAAAACAATCGAAAGGCAAAGACAAAGAGAGACCCTCGAAGAAAATGCAAGAACTCTCATCAAATATGGACATGAGGATAATCTACTTCAGTTTACACCAATCCAGCAGATTCCATATGCCAAAATAAACCTAGCTGATGAAGCAAAACCTAAAGGAAAAGTACTAGAAAATTCTGAACTGAACTTCAGAGGAAGTACAGGACTTACAGAACCTTTAAAAAGTGTAATGGTTGAGATCGAACTCCTCCGCACAACATTAAATTCGAAAGCTACAGTCAACATTTAACAGTAAAAGCCCTAATTCAGGATCGTTTAAGTACCAAACATACCCCTTTAAAATGTTGAGAACAGAAAATATGAGAAACACCCAGAAGCACTAAAAAGCGCCAATTAAGAACTGGTAGATATAGAATCAGTCACCTGCTTTTAAATCCTGAGCTGATTCATTTGCCTTCCAATTCCCCTGGTGAACTAACTTCAGCCTTCAAGCACCTTTAAAACCATACGCAGCAACAAATTGATCAGTCAGACGTGAGTCTGTTTCCACTTAATAAGAACCCACTTCGATAAATCCATCACTATTTCTTACAAGATCAAAGCTTTACAGATTGAGAGAATCGCTGGAGGACGTTCCTATTCGTCTCATGAGAAGTCAACAACACCCACGGACACACACACCCAAAAGCACTGACCTTCGCAGCAAAGTTCGGATGGGATCCAAGAGCTGACTAGAGTTGCAGCAATGAAGCACAACAAACCCAGAAGTTAAAATCAAAGAAACAAACTTTCACTTCTACAGCCAACTATCCAAGTCAAAATAACAGCAGAGTAAGAAACCAAACCAAACCCACCTCACTTGGGATTCTGTTTTGATGACGATGATGATGATATAATTGTTTAGAAGAAAGTTTGAGAAAAGTATGGTGTATTGGATTACAAAAAAAATAAAAACAAATGATGTGTGAGTATAATTCCAATGTGTATGTCTTCTTCTGTGGGATATCTTCCACTTTCAAGACTATTCATTCTTTAATCAATTTTATTTTAAAATGGGTAGTGCTTTGACATGAATTTTCTTTAAAGTTTTTTTTTATTTCTTATTTTTTCATACTTATTACAATTTTTTCTTAGTGGTTTAACTGCCCCAAAGGATACTGACAACAGTAATAATACAGAGGATCTTGCTTACTGTCTGAAAACAGAGCTTTGGATCCTCTCCACTTAGGTCGTTCACTACACAAGCTTAATAACTATACCCACTTTACTTCTTGCCACGTTTGATACATAACTTTCTCATCATAATATAAAATGGAAAATAATAAGTATTTTTTCCTCCAAAATGAAAAATGTAAAAAAAGACATTTATGGTTTGATTTCATAAAATTGAAAGTTGTTATCTTTTTAAATACTTATTAGATAAATTATAAAAAATAATGAATTTTGAGTTGAAGAAAAAGGTTAAAAGATAATTGGAGATGGCCGATCATTTTATAATACAATTGCTTAAACTTATCAAAAGTTGATTTAAGTGTTGGAGGAACAAGTATATGACACGAGTAAGAATTTGAAGAAACAAGATTGGTGTATTATCCCTTTTCTCAATTATTGGTTTCCAAATGTGGCATTCAGACAATCTTTTAACTTGATAAATAGATAAAAGCAGAAAAGAGAAAGTTTGCATTTCAAGTAATTCTTGATAAGAAAAGTGGAATATTAGTTTCCACCTTTCTAATGCACTTTGATCTGAGGCCCTTTTTGGGATGAAATTCCATTCCCTTTTTTTTTTGGACAAAGGGTCAATCATGTCTTCAGAAGAAAGAATTTGGAACTTTCACCAGCTTCTTTATCTCCATCTGCTTTTAGAGATGGCAAAAAAAGGGCCCCCCTAATCTCATCCATATTGGGCTCCGTCTCAAATTTGATAACTTTGTCCTCTATCTGTAAGGAAAAACCAGATCCAGCTAACCTCGACTGAGAGCTCGAGTCCAGCCCAACCAGTCGCTAATCCTTCTTAGTTACCATAACTACAAGTAAATCCAAGCCATTTGTTTGGGTCTGGCCATCAATGGTGGTTTCTTTTGGAGCAGAACAACTAAATCAAGTCATAAGCTGACACAAATTTTCATTTAGAATAAGTTGCAAGAACAGGAATGGAGTTGGTGACTATCCTTGTTCCTGTAGCAGTTGATGCTTCTTTTTGCTACACTAAGTTCCTCACTTCATAGACACTGCATAGACATGTGAGCTACCACAAAAAAGCCATATGACTTTTTTCCCACTAGTAACTACCAACACCTTATTGTTTTGACAAAAACTAAGTCTCATGAAACAGGAATTGGTTCCGAATATAGTGGACAATGGATTCCAACAAAGAAAATATCAGTAGGAGGAGTCTTATGATTATTTGCTATTCCACATCAAAGGTGTGTCAAGGGAAAGCACATGCACAAAGGAGACACAATAGTTCAGAAATAGTTGCTCTTATAAAAGTTCTTGAGAAAATCAGAGGTGCCTTGTTCCTTAGTGTTTGAATCCTGGGCGAGCCCTTGTCGACCCAATACATATTGCCCGATTATGTGATGCCGCTGCTTAGCGTGCTCCGTGATGTTTCCCAGCTCTTCAATTCCCTTAAAAAGCAAAAGATCAATCACCTGCAGTTTTACTCCAATTAGCAAAGTAGAGACATATTCCAAATGCCAAACTACATAATATGCTCACAGTTGAGACATAAATTAATTCTATGACCTGCCAAGGAACTAAAGCAGACAACTTCAAGAACATAAATGTATGGCTATCTTGAAAAGCATCCAATAAGTCAATTCCGGTTTAAATTGATGTAGATTCACTCAGCTGTACCCTAAGCGCCCAGCTTTGAGTACAAACAGTTACTAATGCCAACCTCAAAGTAAATGAGAGCTAGGGATCAAGCTTTTGCAACTGAGCAGCCATGGGAAGCTGGAAATTTTGACATTTTCAGGTTCAGTTGATTTATCGGATTATTAGACGACCAATTTTTGTGAAAGGATTACTACACGATATTGAATATGTTAGAAGAACAAGTTTACGGAACTAAGCGAAACTAATCAAACCTTCAACCTCTTTACAAGTTGTTAATTGCTTCCATGCCCTTATAAAGAGATCAAAAGGTCTTAGTTTCTTGAAGTAAAGCGGCTAGCTACTAGCTATACCAATAGGAAAAAGAGAAAGGTCCTCAAATTGTCATTAAAACACTGCAATAAGCCGCTCTTAAATAATTGACCATGAGCATGAGCAGTAATATTGACAACCTTCTAGCTTTAACATACTGCAAAGGACAAGAGCAGTGCTTATCAAAACAGTTAAGAACTGTATAACTTCCAAAAGGCAAGGAAACCCAATAATGTTGGAAAGAGGAAAGCATTCCTGAGACACACATAAAGAAACTGAAATCCAATGGACTTCACATCAAGAAATGAAGTGCTCTCATCTCAAAAGTTATTCACAAATGAATTGAAATATCAGTTTAGGAATTTCACTACCCTCTCATCAAACAGCCTCTTTGGAGAGTATTAAGGTTTCCTGGTTGCTCCTTCTCTGGCTCATTGTGGTTCCAAGAACTGTTTTCGTTTGCTTCGTTCATGGCATCATCTATCAGAATAAAGGGTTTGTTCTCGTTGTCAAAGAGAACCCAACAAAGTAACCTATCATAGTTAATACACGCAAAGGAGTCTAAAGATTGGATATTTGGGGCGATGATAAACATTTAGAAAGAAAAATCCAAACTTTCCCACAGTTTACACCCAGAAGCAGCACAAGAAGGATTCAGAAGAGAAAACACAAAATTGGTATGTGATAACAAAGGAAGAGACGAGAGAAACCTTAGGATTGGTCACTTGAGCATGTTTGCGAATCTCAGAGGCGATGGAGGTTCGAAGCTGGGACGCGGTAACGACGTCGTGGAGATTGTAGATATCCGTGATAGAAGGGATTGATCTACATGCTGCCTTGAAGAAATCGAAGACGCGAGCTCTTGCCTCCTCCAGACTCGCTGAGTTTGGCGACACCTTCACGCCTGTCAATCTAAACGCCATTTTCTAGCTCGCTCCGACCGAGTTAGCTCGTAGTTCATAATATGGAGCTTTTGTTAAACAACAGTGCCTTCTCTTCTTATCTGATTTTTTACAAGAATAAGAATATTTCTTTTTTTTCAATTTTACCTCATTTTTCAATTAATAAAATGTTTTACTTTCCTGAAAATTACAAAAACATAATTAAAAATATTTTTATGAAGTTTGTCTTATTAACTTAAATTTAAGTTTGATAAATTTAATTAAACCTTTTAACTTTAAATTAATTAAAATCTAGGCTCAATAATTGAATTAAATTAATCAACTAAAAAATTATTAAATTTAAATTTAAGCTCAAATTTAATTAAATTTAAACACTTAAATTTAAATTCAATTAAACAAAATTTAATCCATTAAACTCAGCCAAATTTATCATATAAAAATAGATTATAGTAAAATTATACATAGGGATGATAATGAATCTAACCCAACCCAATCCATGTAAGCCAAAACTCTAGCAAGCTCGGGTTGAAACCCAAAATGATGACATTTTGATTTGTAGGAGAACCTATAGGCCAGAAACAGTCCCACCAACTCGAGCTCGATCAACTCGAACCTATACTATTGACTTCAAATCGGGTTAAACCGGTCCAATTTACCAACTCTAATTGTATAGAAGGATGAACATTTGAGTATAGTACAAAATTGGCCATAACATGTATTATACATGTACTACAATGCTTCATCTTAACATAGCATTACCCAACTAGTGTCATTTTGACAGGCTAATTAATACTTCCATTACAAAAAAGTACAGAGAATCACTCATACAAGAAGTCAGAACAGATTGATATTATATGTCTAGTGTTAAAATGTTTGTTATCAAGAAACAGTAGATTTCATTCTCTAGGTTACATTTCTCCACATTCTGCAATCACGCAAGCCAGTTTAGGACGGTTGTTCGGTCCGGTAGCCACGTTCTCTATTTTCCGGGCAACCAGAAGCCCATCTCCTAGCACCCTCTGCAGATATCAGTATAGCAGCAAATATGGCAAAGTAGTTAGTGGGAAAACTATAGTAGAAATGGAGTTTATAAGCAATACTCTCATTTTCATATAAGCAATACTCTCATTTTCATATAAGCAACCTAAACATTTTTCACTTCCACTGGATACAGCAAGGGATAGAGAGCAATACTCTCATTTTCATATAAGCAATCTAAACATTTTTCACTTCCACTAGATACAGCAAGGGATTAGATAGAGCTAGTCAGTTCAAGTTTGATTACTTTTCGAATCACCACAGCAGCCTGAACTGATCTTAAAATCACGTTGATTTTCATATCGTACAGTTCAAAGAAAAATATAATAAAGAAAATGCACAGTGGAGTAGAGGGGATACCCCAAACACAACATGCTTATTGTCAAGCCAATCACATTTTGCACAAGTGATAAAGAACTGCAGTCAAATGAAGAAAAAGAATGTATTAGTTCATGTGTGTCAGGTAAAATAAATGAAAATTCTTTTGGAGAATGAGAACGTTTTTACCTGACAACCATTTGTATTTGGCCCACTATTTGCCTGCAACCATTAGTAGTAAACAGGCAGTATTCAGTATCAGTGATATAGACCTCTTAGACAGTTAATCCACTAGGTGGACAAGTACTCAACCAGGACTTATCAGGAACACATGATCTTCCTTCATTTCATATTAGAGGCAAACATGAGCACTTAGGTTCAATTTTATATGCGAATTTGAATAATTTTTCAGAGTTTGAATATGAACTTGTTAGACTCGGAAGAAAATTCAATAGAGACTGCCTAATGGAGAGGACCATAAACATACATTACTAATCTATCGCTATTTAACACTTACATTTTGTGATCCCCAAGTGCGTTATATATCAAACACCATATCAGATATAATAAGCAGGAGGGACAAAATATGTCATCCACCAACAAAAAGAAATCTAATGTAGAAAGATGACTTATATGACAATCGTGATTAATTGCACAGTTTCAGAATTCATCATTGTTGACTTTAATCACAAAGCTAATCAAACACAAATGAATTAGAATTGGTGGAGTACGGCAGGATAAAATTTTGCATGACACAACAGAAAACATGGTCAATACATGAAAAGAATTCATAAGGAAACATTATCTGATTGTGTAAAACACGACCATCTCTTGGGACAAGCATGTACGTACCATCGACAGTAGACCTGGGCCAGTGTGTTTGGCAATAAAGTTTTCATCTTCAAACTTGTGTCCGTATATTGAAGTGCATCCACTGCCATCACCCTGCATAACAAAATTACTCCAAGAGTTATGTATAAAGCAAAAGAGATAGGATTTGATGCAAGTTCATTGCTAGTGATTGTAAAGCTATCATCCGGTGCTTGAAATTTCCAAATTATCCAACAAACCATACTTGTCGACATTTAAAAACTACCAACTACCATGAATTAATTGACTAAGTTTCACCCACTAATATAGCTTCAACCAACTTCATGCCCTAAAATAGGGGTTTCATGACTTCAAAAAGGATCTCTATTTTCCCCCTCTGGAGTGACTTATTCAGTAGTTATGATCTTTTTTTTTTTTAAGAGATTGACATGGTTATTCTGTAGAATCAGTAGTTAAGGTTTTGAAGATTTCGAGCATGCCTACAACGAAGTAAGTATGCTCTTTGCTTTTCTCCAAGATGCTTATTTTCCATCTTAGTTCATTGCACATTGTCCAACAGCGTCCTTTTCCCCCTAAACACGAGCTAATCACTCTCAAACTTGGAATCAGAATTCCGAAACTCCTTTTTTCCCAGTTTCCTTTAGCAAGTTTTCTCTTTTACCCTTAAGATTTTAGTCTCAAGACTTCACATCCTCCTGGTTGATCAGAATTAATGAGTAATACGTTCAAAATAGAGAATCGAAGGCATGAAGAACTAAATATCCGCCAACCTTTACAAAGTCACCTGCTTGAATCATGAAATCTTTTATCACTCTATGGAACTGACATCCCTTATAACCAACAGGCAAACCAGCTTTTCTGCCATTTCACACAAGAATAAAATAAACAATCAGCAATAACTTGCACCAATCTGAACACTGCCAAGGAGGATTAAAACTCATCCTCAAAAAATAATTCACAAAACAACAAAAAGAAACACATAATACAAACACAAAAAGGGCATCCACAAGCTCAAGTTGTTAATGGGTCAGCATCCATAAGTGACACCAACAAACAAGCATTTCAAGAAAAGCAAATTCTTCTAATACGATGAATCATTAGCTAAGAAGTTCCGTACGTAGCCATCCACCATATCACGACAAAGCAAAGAACTTTCATGAGACAAAAGAAGCAAAGGCTAATACTAAGAGGGGATGTCAAAGCATAATATTGTACCTGTACTCTCCAGTACAAAACTGCCTGCAACATGATAAACAAGGAAACCGAAAAAAGACACCAACTTTAGAAATCAAACAAAATCCGGGGCTCGAAAATGAAGAAGAAAATAAAAAAGCGGAAAGCTTGATTGAGTAGTTGCTGATTATTTGTGGAAGCCACGAGTAAATGAAGGTTGACCAGATAAACCTGAAGTTTTCGGCGGTTTTGGGTGCAATATCGGCGAAAAGTTCCATCTTGATACGACCGGCGGGGATGGTTCCAATTGTAATATCGAAAAAGACAATTGGGTTTTTGGGGTTCGGAGGCCTGACGTGCCATTCCACACTCCCTGCACCTGTCGTCGGTCCGGCTGAAGCCATGAGTACTTGTGTGAGTATCTCTGAGCTTGCAGGTGCACCCCTGTTTAAGGGTACGTTAGTGAGTTTAGGATGGAATGGAATGGAATGGCAATTAATGGAACGAAATGGAATGGAGTGAAATGGAATGGAGTGAAATAGGTCACTCTATTGTTTGGAAGTTTAAATAAAATAAGAGAGAGACTCCTTTGACCATTGTTTGGAAGTGATACTAAAAATAAATGGAATGGAATGACTTGTAATTTTTTTTCCCAAAATTACCCTTATAATAAAATATGCATAATTGCCATGAAACTATTTTAGCAACCCCAAAACATTTTAAATTGTAGGATGTCCAGAATATAGTTTTGTCATTTTTCTATATAAGCAATCAACTTTTTTGTTCTTTTTCATTAACCCTCATCGCACTGTACTCTTCGTTAGGCATTTATTCATACAGAGAATTTTGCATAGATTTGTGAACAGATAAGTTTGAAGCTCAAATTAAAGATGGTCCCATGCATGAAAAATGTGGAGGAAAACGTTCGTCAATGGAAGAAGTCGGTTGAAGGAGAAACACAATGGACGTAGTAACATGTAGGCGCGTAAGCCATGCCATGTCATTAAATTAAGGTTTGGAAGGCAAGCCATGTCATTCCATTCCTGACCCCCCAATTTAGGAGGTCACAAAATATTGAATTTGAATGGCAAAGGATGGCTTCCAAAGCCATTAATTGCTAATTGCTATTCCATCCTGTTTTAAAATAGACTCCCAAACAATAGCCTGAGTCATTTGAGCCATTCCATTCCATCCCTCAACCCACATCCAAACATACCCTTAGAGATAACATACTTGCTTGGGCCAAACAATGTCTCGACTCAGAAGGGTCAGATGATTTGTATAATTATAACAAATTACATAACAAATCCTTATTTATTTTTTATAACATCGGATAAAGAGGATTTGGGTAAATTTTGGGCTCAGAAATGTGAAAATATTAAATAGGCCCACTAGGCCCAATATTCAGAGCCCATCATTATCCTGCTTATTATCTGCCCAGAACCCTAATCTAGCCTCCGTTTCCATATCCTCCAAAACCCTTGCTTCAGCTTCTTCAATCCCAGGTACCACTACTACCGCCACTCTTTATCTGACTGTTCTTTATGGTACGATTGTGTTTTGATTGACTGTGTTCTGATCTAGGTTGTCGACAATCAATCAATAGACGAAAATGAGCAGAGGAGGAGCAGCACCTGCCAAGGGGAAGAAGAAAGGAGCTACTTTCACGATCGACTGCGCAAAGCCGGTGGAGGATAAGATCATGGACATCGCCTCTCTCGAAAAGTTCCTCCAGGAACGCATCAAAGTCGGCGGCAAAGCCGGTGCTCTTGGCGACTCTATTACCGTCACTCGCGACAAGTCCAAAATCACCGTCACCTCTGACTCCAACTTCTCCAAACGGTAATCCCATTTTGAAAAAAGGGCATTTTAAGTTTATCCGCGTTTTCTATATGTATTAGGATTTACGCAATATTCATTTATGTTGGATTGAAACTAGATATGTGATTATTGTTGAAATTTGATTGAAAAAACAAAGTCTTACATTTTGTGATTAATTGTAATGGGTTTTGGTTGCTTAGATACTTGAAGTATTTGACGAAGAAGTATTTGAAGAAACACAATGTGCGAGATTGGCTTCGGGTCATTGCTTCCAACAAAGACCGTAATGTTTATGAACTCCGATACTTTAACATTGCTGAGAATGAAGGCGAGGAGGAAGATTGAAGTTTCATATATTTTCCAGTTGTTATTGATGAACCAACCTCTTTCTTTAGCCTTGGTTTTGTTTGTATGCTTTTGGTTTGTATGCGTTTGGAAACTTGAGGACATAATATCAACCTTATTATTGTTTCTTCCTCAGCTTTTTCACTATATTATTGTTAATTATTGAGCAACTCAGATTTATGTCTTTTTTGAGTTGTGAATTTGTACTCTATGCCGTTTATCTTTTACAGAACTTTGTTGTTATTTGTTATGTTAGTGACTTAGTAGTCAATTTGTTCATTATTAGACCTCTCTACTAGACATTTAGGGTACTCCCAGGAACAAATCCAGTGCAGACGGGATGGGGCTTGTAGCTCTAGGGAGTTCTTCCATTCTGTCCTTTTCATCTGTATCGGTTTTGTTTGTCCATACACTCCCTTTATCAGCTTCCATGTTGGGAATACATTTTTGTAGAGCGTTGTCGCACTTGAACCCACTCCCTGGTGCGATCTTCTAGACCTCATCTCCTTGTTTCATACTCCCTCTTACTTCTATATGACTTAGCTTATACCAAATAAAAGAATATGACGTGCTTCCAAACCTGTAACAGGTCATCTTAGTGATCTATGTCTTCATCAGTCAATGGTAGGTTTTCTTTGACTTGTCTGAATGATTACCTATCTGCAGCATGTATACAGAAGTGGTGAAAAGATCTCTTGAAGTTTGGCATGTAGGAAATTACTTCATGCTTGAAATTCCCATTTTCTGGTAAATCCTTGAAAATACATTCAAGAATTGCTTTGAAATGACAAGACCATAGGTCCCAACTCCCAAAACATAGGAGTTTTGCCTTCAGTGCATCTGTAGCCACGTTCATTATGCTTTTTGATATTGATACCCCTAGTTTGTTTTTAGAATCCGGAAGACAGGAGTAAGAACAATTGTAATGTGCTTTGTTCTTGCAAAGAATATGTTGGAACTCATATTTACCTCATTCTTATCTTGCGGTCGGCTAGGCATCAATATGGCAGCTCCCCTTTTGAAATAGTCAATTGGTTAACAATTTGGAAGGGTTTTTTTATGTGAACCAAATAAGGTTTAGTATTTCACTGCTTAGAATGAGTGCTATTGAGTTCTGTTGAACCTTCAACATTATTATATCTAGGCAAATGGATTTGATTCCAGCACTGCACCCCATGCTAGACAGGTTAAGCTTCATGATATTGCTTCTCATATTAAATTTACTGAATGCCATAGCATTGAGTGATGGTATAGGAGAAAACAAACTACTGTTGGGACATCAGTATGTCTATAGGTTTTGGATTAATGTTGCATTTCTGTAGTAGATCTGCAACGACTGAAAGATTATTGTTTTAGCGTCTTCTGTGGCAAAAAGGGAGTTTTATCTGAATAGCAACACTGTTAGGATCAAAATGATTAGCAATGGAAGCATGCTCAAGGTATAGACATTTACAGTAGTTAATGTTGATTCTGTTTCGTGCCCCATTAAGAGGTTATTTTCGTGATTTAAACTTGTACTTTTACAGTTACACTCCCTCTCTTAGTAGCCATTTCACAAATATATAAAACTATTGAAAAAGAATACTATTAAGTCTTATCATAAACTTGCATCTACCTTAATGAAAATAAGGAACCAATGGTTCTATTTTTGTAAGTAGTCAACATGCAAAAAAACAGACAAAGGCAGGGAAGACAAAGAAAACTAACCCAAGCCTACAGGCTTATCCCGTACACCTGGAACCTAATAGCCTTTTCCCCTCAACAATAACAGAAGCCGAACAATCTGAATTTAAAATGGAGAATAAACAAGAAGGACGATCAGTCCAGTGATGTGGGTTTGCATGTAATAAGGCTACCCTGGCTAAAGCATGAGCCGCTTTATTGGCAATCCTACGCGTC
>JAOTBA010000005.1:2052379-2065148 GCA_025629845.1 Erythroxylum squamatum | reverse complement strand
CCCCCCAATTTGGGAGGTCACAAAATATTGAATTTTGGATGGCAAAGGATGGCTTCCAAAGCCATTAATTGCCATTCTATCCTGTTTTAAAATAGATTCCCAAACAATGGCCTGAGTCATTTGGGTCATTCCATTTCATTCCATTCCATCCCTCAACCCACATCCAAACATACCCTAAAAGAAAGGTCTTTGTGAGTATTTAGTTGTTCATTTCTTTTACTATTTTCTCTTTTTAATTGATATTTAAGAAAATTAGGCGTTCAAAATAACTTGCTAAATTTTTTTATAACTCTTTAGACTTAATTTAATTAAAACTTGATTCAAATTTTAAGGCATCCAAATCTGACCTAGTCCATTACCATTTTTAAGAATAGTTAAGATGTCTCTAGACATTCTGTCTTCTAACAAGTTTTCAAGGAAGTTGTAAGAACAATTTAACTTGTTGGTTTGGGGACATCTTTGAATCTCTTTGCTCAGTGAAACCATGCAATGTGTCTGTGTTTTATGTAGTAGTTGAAAGTACGTGGAAACACAAAGGCGTTCAGAATGGCTAATGATTTCAAGGATTTACATTCATCAGATTTTACAATGAAACCAAACCGGAGGAGATCAAGATGCTGAAAGAATGGAAACTGTAACAAGAATGAAAGATAAGTTACAAAAGTTTCTGTTTTCTTGGAACAGATACAATGTTGTTGCTTGTCTATTCTTCCTTTGCTCTGCTGCATCTGTCCAAAGCAAGTAAAACAGAAATGCTGTCTAAACTGAAGACTTGGGTATTTTGAACTGTTTCTTGAGAAACTGGGAGGCCTCTGAGTCATTCCTATGGCATAGTATTCTCAACAAAGTCTGAGTATCAGCACCTAGTTTGCTTCCACCGCCATATCCGGTTGTAGATTTCAGGTCCTCGATCAATTCACGAGTCTGCAAGTCCAATAAAAACAAGGATATTATACCTGATCGCTGTTCCAACATGCTGTTGATGACAAATTTTCATTGGTATCTTGCAAACACTTTTCACATGCATCAGAGCATAGTTTTCACAAACTAACCTCATAGCTGTGCAACTTAATAACATGTCGAACGCGTGCCATATGATTTTCAACGATTCCCCTGGGAAGTCCGTCACCTCCAGAAATGAAAAATTCCTGTAACAGGACAGAAGAGAAATACAGAATAGTAAGAAGATAAAAATGCCTAGTTCTCCAGCCAATGTAATTCTACTAGTGATTAGGACAAACAATCTCAAATTTTAAGTGCTCTTCAAATGTGAAAGAAATTAGAAGAGTTCTTGCAAATTAGAAGTGCTCCAAACACCTTCCTGCAATTTTACAAAGTACAATATAGTTGCCTAAACGGTAGCCAAATACCAATTTGCTCAGTTAGCTATATGAAATCAGTTCAAAGTTTCATTCAACTTTATTCTACCAGCCCCTCCCATGTCATCCATTTCTCTCTCATTTCGCTTCTCTCCCCTTTTAAATGATCAAGTTGCTAGTACCTTCAAGAGCTCCACATCCTCCTCCAATAGCTTTGCATCACCTGGAAGGAAAACCCGGGAAGGTCCTCCGTCTAGTATGACACGGACTAAGCCATCCTGACAAAGTGGGTGGTCAGAAGGAAATTTCTGCATTTGTGACACCTTCAAAAGAAAGCAGTTGCACATACCAGAGAAGCTTGAAGGAGGCTTGTAACTATTCGATCCCGCAACGGTTCCATAATAACAGCACATAGTTGATTTAGTTCCTGCAGTATTTGCTCAAAATTAAGCCATGTTTTGATGCATGTAAAAACACAGATGATTGATGAGATGCATTTCTATTTTCCTGAACCTCAAAGTCAGAAATGGAGAATGTTCTTGTACCAATTTAATGTTTGACAACCATGCAGACAGCCCTTCGCAAGTAATGATGTCATATTCAGCATTAAGAGGCAGCACTGTACAAAAACAGTGTCTTTTACAGAAATTTAATATGATATGGAACACACGACAGTATCAAACGAAACTCAATGCATGCATTATGTAATTTAAGATGCAAGAAGATGGTCGATTTCTAGATATTCATCCAAAGTGCTTCAACTGAAGAATGCCAGATTGTTTTCCTTTTGGCAAACACCATCAAAGCTAGAGGAGCCCCCCATAATAAAATAATGAAAGAATCATAATGTGGCTTCTAAGAGGACTAATCTTACTGTATCAAGTGGTTCAATTATTGCTTCCAGCCTAGATTGTGAAACAATGGGTTTATATAAATTCTCAATAAATGGCTCCCTCAAGTCCCAGAAGACAATTTTTGTTCCTGAAACAAGCAAAAATCAATCAACACTAAATAACTCATTCATCAGTAAACATCAGAGCTAAACAACATTTACCAGTGAAATCACAAATACGGTCCATAGCAGCATTTATATCTTTTCGGCTCCCGTCGAAAGAACCTTTCTGCTTGAAACTTGAGGACTTTTCATCTATGGATTTCTCTATTAACAAAAGAATTCATAAACATCATATTAGAATGTGAGAGTATTGAATTGTAAGCATATTGATCGCCACAAAATATAGATACATGCACAAAATGTAACAGAAAGAAGAAGCACCAAGAATTGGAAACTTGAACAAGACATAAACAAGTTTGACAATCATGGACCGCAAGTATTTAGTTGTCACATAGATATCTTGGCAGAAAACTGTTACCAATTTTTTAATAAAACAGTATTAATATGGTCAACTGATGTAATAAACGCTCGAACTTTTCTTTGGTTAGAAAGGGACATAAATGCAGAGCTATTCGTAGGGGTGGAGGAAGTGCACCTTCACTTGCACTGGCTTCAAAGTTAAAAATAAAAGTACATTGAGCTAAGTGCTATTTCAGCTTGGCAAATTCTTCCAAGATTTTTGTAGTTACAACTAGATGAGATTTAGAGAAGCAATGTAAAAGAAAAAGGGCATTGAAGTGTTTAACTGACATACTAATAAACTGTTCACGAGGCTTCTTTGCTGTCCAGCGCTCCATGATACTGTCTTCCAACTTATTAAGTTGAGTAATTGCATACTGTGAATTGCAAAAAAAACACATTGAATATGCCAAATGATATGTGTGGAAACAATTAGCACCTACATCTGTGATGTGCAAAATAAGAAAATATGGCTTCTAAAATTACACTTCAAGCCTATGGTGTCTGTTTAACTTCACAACATAATTACTGGTGAAAATAACTCTACAATTTGGCTTTTCATGTTGATGGGCACAATGCTTAGTTTTCAGTTTCACAAATACATTGTACAAACCATCTCTTTAGTCAGTACTCAGTCAGTCAGTTCTCTTCTGCCATTGCAATACTTAGGTGACCATCTAAAAATTCCTAACTGAAAGTAACATGACCAGTTAGACAATGCAATTCCAATCGATAGCAGGATTATCCAAAGCATGAACAGAAATTCTTCAGTGATGTGGCACCAAACCGAAGAGCAATGTTATAAGCTAAATTAAATCTGAAAAAACAAAATGGAAATAAGAAATTGAAACTCACATATAAAGTATTCAATTGAATACAGAGGGTTGATGTACTCTGGACATTGATTTGACTTGGTTTCGCCTCATCAGGCACCCTGGAGTCAAATAGCTCCTTTTTAACAAAAGCTTTTATACCAGCTTCCTTTTTGAATCGCGTAAGAACTGGAACAGGTGGAATCAAATCTTCTTTATTTGCTGCATGTCAATGTATCCAAGCTGTCAGATCACTAATGAGGTGTTTGAATGATGAAACAGACAAGCATCGCTAGTCCATACGGCTTAACCAGCTAAAAATGTTCAAAGAGACAGCAAATTCAAAAGCCAGTAGCCATTTTATGAAACAGGATTGTAGTTTAGGTTCCACAAAAAGCACTAAAATAATGCAGGATCATGGATAATGGTGTTGGTGAAAGAGATTGACAAGCACAGAAATAGTAACAGGAGAAAGTTTAGGACTAACTCACCCATATTATCAGTAACATGATTTGCATACACTTGAAATGTATTGTCAATTCCCCTTAGAAGGCCATTCAATTCTGAAGGTCTCATTGGAACTTTGAGAGCAAAGAATTGATCGACCGTCTGCACCAAAAGGAAAAGTCATCAAGATTATTAGTTGCAGCCTCCAAAAGTAGAAACAAAACTATTGCGGAAGCATGTAAAGCTGCAAGCTTCATGCGAATGAGAACTACGTACAACCATACCTCTTCCACAATCCTATACACTTCAACAATTGAACTACCATATCGCTGCTGAGGTGATATTGGTTCCCAACGCTGGAAAAACAAATTAAGAGATGCTCAGATACATATTCGACATAGAACATAGAACCTAAAGTCAGGGGAGTAAGCAACAATAGGCGTAACTCAAAATGGAAACATAGAAAAAAAATTTGTGAGACATGTTAGATGTGTTTTTGGTGTGCTATAGTAGATTTACGGGTGGTGAGTAAAATGAAGCAAATTTCTACATTTACCTCTTGTTGAATGGCCCTCTCGATCCAACCTAAAATCCTTCCGAGCTGTGAATTCAACCACCGCATTACAAGTGTTCCTGATATAGATTCAACCTTGAAATAGAAGCAAAAGGTAAGTTGGAAAGGTAATTAATGGGAAGCAACAAAACAGCTCATTGTTGAACACTTGAAAAAATTAGTTGACACACCATCTTGGATGAGAAAAACTGTGATGAGCAGCAATACTAATTTCAAACAACTTACTGGATTCTGTATCTACAATACCCTCATAAAATTCAACACAATCTTAGATGAGGACATGTACTTTTCTAGATGAATTTAGTACTCAGGTTTAAGAATAGATACAAATTTATCCAAAGTTTTAAGAATTCTTGGACAGGATTCCTCCTAGCTGATAAACAGACAGTGAGGGAGATCCCTATATATCAGCAAGGAAACTATAATTCAAAACAACAATTCAGACTGTCGCTGGAAAAGACGGACAAATTGCTGAGCAGATAAGAGATAAGGAAATCAACATCATACATTTCCTTATAGCTCATCTCTCATTTTCACATTGTATCTGGAAAACCAAAAAGACAATTTATCGTTTTGTATTGAGCTTTCGGTTCTTAGATTTTAAGTCAAATTTTCATCAATCAAGTATTAGTATTAAATCCCATTTACTATTTAATGCAAAAACATTCTTCTTAATCTTATTGGATAATGAGGGGTAAGAAATCCTAACAGAGAGATTAAACCAGTTTGAATGCTTCAATAGTACAACTTTACCCCCAAAAATTTCATTAATAACTGATCATTAGTAGTCCCCACGCAAATTTTAGCAGAGATAGTATGTCAATTACTTTTCAGTATTTCTATTTTTCAACAGCTTTAACTTTCTAATTGATATTCTGCTGAGTTAATGTTTCTTTTACTCAACAACGGATATCCAGCCCCTCACCTGGTATGGATTTAATTTCCGGACATTGGCTTCTGGGTTTCCCTCTACTGAGGTAATAAGTGCCATGATAAATTGCTCAAGGCTATCGGCAGCAGGAAAGACAGATACTACATCCTCTGTCAGGTGCTCGGCACCATCAAGAAATGGTTTCTGAAAAAAAGAAGCCAAATTCAGCATCTAAAAGTTAAAAGACGCTATTCAATGTGAAATATGTCACCAGATACCTACTGAAGGTACGTACCAACTTGTTGCCATAGAGTTTGTGCAACAGTGATGCTGAAACAACAATTGCTTGTGGATGCCTCTGAGATAAAATTGGTGTGAATCTAGATGATTCTTTCTTTAGAAGTTTCCTGATCTCCTCCGCAAGCACTGCCAAAGGATGATCATGCAATGCATCGGATCTTTCAACAACATGCAATATCTGCATCAATAAGGGAAAAAAAGATGCTGATGATAACTGAGAAGCACGAAGAGAAGCAGAGAGTATATTAAGAGATGCCCAGTTTAAATTTCTGAGGGAAACACGTGACATGATTAGAATTCATGTTTGCAATATGATGACATGCTAAAAGGTAACAAACAATACACTGGCAAGGAAATAAGAGAACCAGAAGTGAGAGATGGTTTGCATGTATCATGGCCATAGTCATGGCACACATTATGCCAGGCTGCAAATATTTGTGTTTCTTTATTCATATAAAAGACAAGATCTTAATAATTTTTACACCGCAAAAGAAATAATGATGGTTGAAATTTTCTTTTTCTTTATTTTTTGGCTAGGATACTTACCCTTGTAAATGCAGTCTTAATGGATGATGATATGTATGATTCTACTTGATCTCGATCTGATGTTGATTGTATTGCCTACAAGAAAGATAGAAAAAGAAGCTTCATCATATGAAAGACAAGATCCTGATAATTTTTACACCGCAAAAGAAATAATGATGTTTGAAAATTTCTTTTTCTTTATTTTTTGGATATACAATGATGTTTCAATATTTTCAGTGCTTTTTAAATATCAAATTTTTTTCCTGGATAATGATAATCTGCAATAATGTGACAACAGTAATGAGTACACACAAACAGAAACTAAAAGCAAAAACACTACATACTATTTCAGATTCTTCTTTCAGGAGCCTTCGAGAAATCATTGCAACTAATACTACATCCTCCATAATTACTGAGTCCTGCACAAAACATTACCAAATTATGATTTTGCACTCTACAAAATACAATATATCTCCAGTGAGAAAGCATATATCCATTTCTTGAATTGCCAGAAAATATCATGCACGTCACCAAATTTTCTTACAACTAGAGGCAGAAATCCAACTAGTGGAGTGTGCCAACGTATGCAATTTAAAAGATATGAGGTATGGTTCTATGAGCCATGTCTAGCATTGGATTACAGACCTCAGCAAAGTGAAGATGATAGTCTCCTAGCTGCTTATCTGCCCATTTCTGTATTGGTGACAAGAAGGACTGCAGGAAAGACAGTTCTTCACCTTCAACTTTGGAGCACAAAGTTTTCAAATGTAACCTTTCTTGTGGGCCGCGTTGTTCCTTCAAAGGTATTCTCTTCAGTTGTTCAATTGCATGTCGCAAGAGTCCATGCTCTCTAGTAATGACGTACTGCAATCAAACAACCATGGGTACCAAAAATTAACAGTGAATTTCCTTCTTTATGCCAGATGAACAAATTTCTATTAAAAGAGTTAGTATCTTATGTAGCAGAAAACCTTGGAAAAAAGAAGCAGAAAAAGGCTCTAACAAAAGGGAGACGTTTACAAAGAGATAGTAAAAAGGCAAAGGACCATTGCAAGCCTAGAACAATAAATAAATTAGAGATCAACGCTGATCGTAGGGATCTGAGTAAAACCATGCAGAAATAAAAAGTCTCGATATTGTTCATTGCACATTTATGTTGCTGAAATAGTACTGCAGAAACAATAAAACCAGATCGTGCCAATGTAAATATACTTGGAGGATTGTGTGTACTTTGCTGAAACAGTGATACCTGGCGATATAGAACTGATGCATAACATGTGTAATGGATGGTCTCCGTAATGCCTAAAAGACGCCAGGTTGACTTCAAGAGCTCAAGTATTTCTTCCACTTCCTGAAATAAAAGTAAATTAATCAGAAATAAAAGAAAAAAATGAATGTACTGAAATAGTGTAATTTCTATGAGCATAATACTTTCTTCTCCAAATCAAAGTGGTGATATCATAATAGGAGAATCAATTATTCTATGGCTTCATAAGATTTAATGCATAAACATAAAGGATCACAAACCTTGGTCAGCTTTCCCTCATCTAAAATGTCAAAAACACTGAGAAGTAGTTTCTCATATAGGATGACATTGAGATGATAGCCATCTGCCCAGTGGCATACTTCACCAGTTAAATCACCTCGAGCTGGCCTCTCAGCAAGTGGAATGGCAATCTCTCTTAGAGATCTCAAGCATTCTGCCCTTTGGACTTCACCCGCTGAAGATTGACGGAACTATGAAACAAAGAAAGAAAATGAAGAGAACAGTAAAAAGGGTATCATAACAAAATAAAGCAGAAAATCAACTACAAAACACATATAACAACAGCAAAAAGGTTGACAATCAGGAAATTAGCGTTTTTACAAGAGCATAATACTATACACTTGCTTCATTCTTGTAACAGCATTTGTTGATTACCCTGTCCTGCCTCCAGATGATGTTTATCTAAACTAATAAGATAGGACAATAAGAGGTGGAATCTTTTAATCATCGAAGCGCATACCTCAGATTCCTCGATTTTTGCCAAAAGAATCCTTAAGTCGCTTGCCTTACGACCAGATTCACTGAATCCAACTGCTGCATGATTAATAAGCCCCTCCTCCAGTATGAATAACTGTGCTGAGACAAAGTGGAAGCATTTAACATAGAAAAACATATCTCCTCGTAACCCAAGTTGCAACATCTGAGGAATCTTGACTATGAATCAAATGATAATTACATGAGATAGAGTATTACCTGTCTTTTTTGCCATCGTATGTATGCTTTTTTGTCCGGAAATTCAGTGCGTGAAATGCAACATAATAACTCCAAAGGAATTAATAATGTGTCCATTCTTTTTCCTGCTTTTCCAGAAAGAGCATTTAAAAGTCCTTGCCGTGTTCTAATGTCCATTGCTTCTGATATCTGCAATATAATAAATAGTGGTAAAATTAATTAATGCTTGGACTAGTAAGGATCAAATTCCACATGCTCACATTCAACATATGTGAAGAAACCAATACTTGAGATCTATAAAGGTTTGGAATATGAAACAATTACATCATTTACAGTTAAGGCTAGTTTAGAAAAGATGAAGCATATTCTAGATAAATATCATAACAGTCAAATAGGTTGGAAGATAACTAAATAAAGGAACACAACATATGCCTTGCCCTTCAATTAGCGATGAGATAAGATTGATGCAACGGCCTAATTGTGACATCCCATACAGGTTGGGTATCCAAATTCCCATATTGAAAAGAAATTAGTTGATGGAATGGTTTAAAAGCCCAAGGATATGACTATTTATTAACTCCTATCTAACTTTTGCTTAAGTGAACCAAAATGGCTCAAAATGAAATAAAGAAATGGTATCAAAATGAAAAAAAAATGATCTTTTACAAATTTAAGTTTGGTATCCTTTTAAGTAAATGAACCTTCAATTCTGAAATGGTATCAAAATGAAAAACGTAATTTTTCACAAACTTAAATTTCACATCCTTTAAGTAAATGAACTTTGAGCACTTAGCAAGCCTAGTTCCTGCTAAGATCCTTATATTCAATTGTGCAGGTTGGTATATCAAAAACAAAAGCATTCATACATAATATTCTAGTTGAAAAGTATGTGGAGCATTTTCTTCAAATAAATGCTGTCATGCAAGACCCACTTCTACCCTTATAACAGCCAATTTAAGGCTAAAGATCACTACATCTGTAAAAAAACCAAGAAAATACCTCCATCTGCGATCGCATTGTCTCTAATAAACCAACCAATCCAGGTGCACGCTCAGATTGGCTCACAACACTCCCACTTTTACTGCGACCAAGCTTCCTCATCAGCTTAGATTTTCTATCTTTCTTCTTTTCCTTTGATGGAACAATGAGGCCACTGTTAATACAATTGTAACACGGATTACTAGAAGTTAGGCTAGGAGCAAAAGGCCAAAAGAAGAGCTAAGTAACATGTGCTCGGCATAGAAGGTGCTTCTACCTATAAGAAAGCAAGAATTCGTATGCATGTATTGTGTCTGTCCTTTTTTGTAACCAAATAAGACTGCAGAAACTTACCCTGTCGCCCCAGCACATGCCAAGAGGACTTCATATGCAGTTTGACGAAGGTCATCATCAGAGATACCTGAAAGAATGAAAGATAAACATATGATAAATATTCTTGAATATAGTCGGACCTTTCATGCCTTTATTATTGCAAAATAGACTTCGAATATAAGGTATTGGTCCTAGAGGACATTCTAACACTGCAGTCCATGGTGAATGATAACATTAAATCAAAGCCAGTCATTAGCCTTTTTCAGGCTAAAGATGATGTTAAAGCCTGATTTCATCAGTAACCCTACAGTTGCACTTTAACCAAATACACCAATAATGCCATACTACTCTGCATGCCAGCCAATATCTCAGCTTGACACTCTGTTCCAACATAACACCTTTGGATGCCACCATGTGCAGCAATATATTGAAAATATAATCATTAAACTTCCAAATCATCATTACCTGTCACGAAAGCTGGCAATTTTGGCACCAGATCAGCAGCATCATTTGAATTATGTCTGGAAACTCTGATACTATTAACTTCCTCATCATCAAGATCATCATCAAAATCTTCAATGTCATCCACAGTCAATTCTTGCTCTTCAGTGGAGTTAAACGAGTCTGATTTTGTAACACTGGCCAGTGACACAACAGGAGATGATGCAAAAACAGGGGCTGGTATTGAAGCAAGAATAGCGGGTGGTGCTCTTCTAGGAGGTGATCCTGAATATTCGGGATTTGTAACCAAGAAAAATTCATCTATTGAACCCGTACTATTCTGAAAAATGAAAAACGAATTAACTTTAGAACTAACCAGCAAAAGGTAACGACATATTGTCCTTATGTTGTTTTAACAAGAAAATAATATATTAAAGACACACTTAAACTGTTTCCTGAATATATAAAGTTAAAAATTACCATTTGGGGAAAACCAGTATTATCATGGTAATCTCTTATAGCCTCTGAAAGCTCAAGCATATGACCTGCGTTCATAAAGGTCCGATTAGAGATAAAGGAGAAGACACCTAGCACAAAAAGCAGAGAACCTCAAGAAATGATGAATGCAGAGCACAAGTTAACACCTTTCTTAGCACAGTTGATAACAAAATCAACACTGACTTGGTCAAGATCAATATCATCTAGCGTAACTGCCCCCGGAGGCATTACAACCTTCTTAATTAAGCTTCCAGAGAGTATAAAATCTAAAAGTACTCGACGGTCCCGACGGTATCTCTGCAATAGCTCGACCACACTCTCCCTAATTCCAGCAAGCACACAAGCCTCATGAACGAAAATTAGCAGCTAAAAGCATAAAACAACAATACTTTCAATTATAGTAATGAAACAAAAAGTTACGAACAGATACATACTCTTCCATGGCAAATTGAACTAAACTCTACAAGTTCTGGCAGCTCTGCAGGATTGCTATATCCACAATCTTATTGCTAAAACCCGAAAAAGGGGAATAAAAGCCACGTTAGTTCATTTGATAGTAATGTAGGCCAATACATTTTTGATTCAAAATATCTTATATCATGATTTGTGAACCCCAGGTTAACTTTAGAAACAACAGTTAAAAAACGAGAAACGAAAATTGAGAAAGGAGAAAGGGAGAAAGCAATCAGATCCTGATCCAAACAGAAAAGGTCAAAATTACATGGTTGTACCGAACTGTTTGGCTCTTGACAAAGTGAAGTAAAGTTATTAAACTTAAAATACATCATCTGATCCAATGACCAACTAATAAACCGAAGAGGAAAATGCTTAAATTGTCAAAGGTTTTAGGTAGTGAAGCGAAAGCAGCTTTAACCCATCAATGTCAAAAGCGTCATCTTTAAGTATTTCACCCCAAAAGTTTCTTTCTTTATGCATTTCCGATCAATGAAATAGCAAAAATCCAAAATGGGAAGACAAGCATACCGGAACAGTGGTGAACTAGATTGGATTGGATCTTTTCAAAAGGAAAAGATTCAACCTTGGATCTAAAAAAATGGAGACAAGAGGGATTTCTGAAATGGGATCTACAAAAATGGAGACGAGGGATTTCTGAAATGGGATTTAAAAAGAAACGAACTTGAATCGATGAGTGGTGGCATTGGTTAGTAGTTCACTTACTTGCTAAACCAGGAGGCCAGATAAGAAGCCTGAAGACAAAAGAGGGAGAAAATCCGAGTTGGATTTGATCTGTATAAAGATATAATAGTTTTCTAAAGTTGTTTAAGCGTGTCTGGTCGGGGATTTTCTAAGCCTTTTGGGTTTTGGAAGTCAGCAAGTGAAGTAATTTTCACTTCACATCCTGTTCCCCTTTATTGGATGATTGAAGATTGATATGTGAACTTGAAAAGGTTTAAAAGATCACAAGAAAAAAAAACCACAAAAATCATGCACTTAAAAGTAATGATTAGCTTTAATCACAATTTTAAAATATAATGATTTCTTTTAGTATTCAATTAGATGCAAATTTAGTAATATTGGTATTTGATTTTTAACAAAATGGCAATGAAAGAGCTAAGAGGTGGTTAAAACATAATTTTTCGTAGTAGATAAATCCACAATTTCAGGGTTTTAGATTTAAAAAATGGATTTTTCTTAGTATATAGATCCACAATTTCAGTGGTTTTAGACATTAATGTAATTAGGGATAATGAACTTAATTTAAATCTAATTTTGAACTTGAATCCGTTAAACTTATTTTAATTTGTTGATTTTAATAAATTAATTTAATTATTGTTAATTTAAAAATAATTTATTAAATTTAAATAATTAAATTGAATTTGATTTGTTAATTTTGCATTAATTAGAAGCTGTTTATTATATCTAAATATGATATTATACTCTTTAAATTCTATATTATGTAATTTGTTAAAGTTGAAATCCCAAGATTGAAGCTTTAGGCCCTATTTGGTTGGATGTTAATTAATGGAATGGAATATAATAAAATGGAAGGGAATGAAATATTTTATAATGGAATGGAATGTAATATAGTAAAAAGTTGTTTGGGAAGGATGGAAGGGTTCATAATGTAATGTAGTGAA
>JAOTBA010000005.1:2009295-2019314 GCA_025629845.1 Erythroxylum squamatum | reverse complement strand
ATTCGGTCTCTATTTCCATACCGCTTCAATTCGGTCGGTATTTTTCCGTTGCTATTAGACAATTTTCTTGTGGTGTAAGTTGTCATTTTGCATTCATTTGGTATATAGATCTCTCTCATGTGTTGAAATTATTATTCAAAATTGATAGATTTGTCTCTGAATTGTTCTCAGATAATTTTCAGCACTAATAAGATGAAATTAAATAAAAAAATGGAAAGGAAACAAAGATAACCCAAAAATTGCAGAATGGTAACAAATTCAGTGACTAAACGTGGGCACGTGCAAAGATGAAAACTATCTATAGAATCTATTTTCATATTCAAATCTGATTCATTTGAGATTCAGATTGTTGGAGATTTGCAACGTGAATGCATGGGAGGTGTGTTCTGCTAAAGAGAAGGGAAAAAGAAAGGGATCGAAAAGCATAAAAGGGGGAAAAATGTTACTGTTCACACAGCTTAGAACATTATGATAGTTTTAGAATTTTTGCAGCTTTTCCATTGGTTTAGTTCACGTTTTTGTAATGTTTTTCTAAGTATTTTCGGATTCTTTAGGAAAAGACCAGGGATGGAGACTATGTGTTTTGTTATTTCTTTGATTTTCACTTTCGTTATGAGTAGCTAAATCCTTTTTCTTGGTTGAGAGGAACCATGTTATCATATATTATATGTGAGATGTTTTTAATAAAGTTTATTTTGTTGATGAACATTGAGTGTCTTCCGAATTACTTTTTCTAATTGAATTGATTGATTTTTAGGTGCGTAACTAGGAATTAATTCGTTTAATAGCTAGATTAATGAAATATGATATTCAGTTTTGTTAATCACAAGTAGCAATTAGGATTACCTTCTTTATGTTAGAGTGGAAAATTCTAAGAAGATACTTATCTTGATTAAATGCATGTTGTACATATGTTATCTTGTTCATTGGCTTCTTAGTTCTTAAAGCTATTATTCAATTGAACCTACGATTGTATCTAGGTTGTTGATTAATAAGAATGCTTAGAATACATGTTTCTATTAATTTACACTTAAAAGAAATCATCCCCCAATGAATGTTTATTGATAAACTGAATTTTATATCAAGGATCCATTTTAGTGTGATAATATCAGTGACCCGAAACCAAGGTTTGTCTTTTAAATTTTCAGATCCAATTATTTTAGTTGATTTTTATTTTTGTCACTCTTTTCTAAATTGTCGTGAATTAAAGCCAATCCCCCCTTGTTACTTATTTTAGTTTTGAACTCGTAAACTCTTTACCGTTAAAATTCCTCGTGGGAACAAGACCCACATTCCAATGGAAGTGTGTCAAGTAGACACGGGTAACTTTTTCGACTAAGCATGCAGTATGCATGCTATAGGGCTGCTTCACAAACAGTTTAGCTCAAAAACTTGATTTCTGAGTTGTTTGTGGTTGATTCAGAGGCTAGACTCATTTGGTTATACTGTGGTAATCTTTTTGTCTTGTTGTTTAATAACAACAGAGAATATCACAGGGTCTTAGCATTTAAAGATCAATTATTTGGTCATAAAGGTGTTGATATGAAGATGTGATATTAAGGTTTGGAGCATTTAAAGACTGAGGAACTGTATGTCGATCATTTAACTAAAGGATTTCGTCTACTTGTGTTTGTGACACAAGTATATAGTATGGGTGTTTTGACGTCTTTAGACACTGTTAGTTAGCAGATCGTTATGTTTGCTCCATGTACATTTGTACATTTTAATGTATTATGACAATATGATGGTTCATTAATAAAGATGATCATCGTTTATCATCAGTAATACGTGTTGTCATACATTGTCATAATACATATGAAATTCTTAAGATTTGTGTCGATCTTAAGCATTTAAAGGTCATTGGGCATATATATATTGAACTTCTGCCTATGTCATTTAGACGCATACAGCTTTATTATAGATATCTATAAAGTTTGACATGACATAGGAGATATAAGTTTTTAATACCATAAAGGTGTTCTTTAATGCAGTTTAGCATTCAGTTGGAGAACATAAAGGTTTTCTCTAATGCTGTTTAGCATTCGGTGAGGGGAAACAAGTTTTCTCTAATGCTGTTTAGCATTCGGTGAGAGAAAACAGGATTTCTCTAATGTAGTTTAGCATATGTGATTTAACATAAAGTTGGAGAAATCGAGACCTACAAATGAAGATGATATAATCTAGATCATAAAGTTATCATCCTAGTTTGTCACAATCCATTTTCCCATTCATGTTAGAGAGGTATTAAGTATACGTGATTGTATTGGATCTGTGTCACACATGACACATGTATCTGACACTTTCTGGTATCGAAAGCCTTGCAGGACAGAATGATGGGCTTTTATTATTTTTGGATCAAATGTTTTGTTTTTTAAAACTTAGTCGACTGATATGGTAGCGTGGCTTAACCGAGTTTTTAAACTGTTTTAAACTAGAGTCAAAACTGCAATTAATGCTTGTTCAAATGGGAGATTGTTGGACAATTTTGTCCTTTCCCATAAAGTTGGATAATTATTAATTACATTTTTTGATTTTTAAATAACTTATCGGTTAAGTTACGTAATTTGATCCTGATAAAGATAATAAAGTGACCCAATAAATGATCTAGATTAATGGGTCGAAGTCTGAATGAAAAATGGATCCCAATTCGTGTGGTCCAGATCCATATTGGCTTTGTGATGGGGAAGCCCGATATTGAAGCTATATAAAGGTTAAGGTCTCTTGCAGTTGCTCATATCAATCGTAAGTAAAAGGAATCTTTGACCCGTTAAGAGAGCTTATGTATTGAGAAGACTGTAGAAAGACTTAGCCCGTGTTCCGGAGAGCACCTTCCATAAAAAGTCTCGGGAGGTTCGTGATCGTTTGGAGCTTAAAATTGACATCGGAATCAGAGATGGAACTGAAATCAAGTATTCTGCATTACCTTCGTTTTTAATCCTTTCATGTAGATCCGGAATACATAATAAGGTCTATACTACGTATTACATACACTTTATATACAAATTCGGAGTCTTAAGATCCAGAAAAAAAGGGTGTGTTATTTCATTATCACATAAATGTCATTAACTAAAACATGGACTCTTTGATCATTGTATTGCTATGAAAAGATGCAGCTCTTTATCTCCTGAATCGCTTCCCTGAGTTAGCAATTGAAAAGGATAGAAAAAACGATACTGCTTTGGGGCTGGTGCTTTTCCTAGTGGAAGTAAGCTGGGATGCTTCCAACGTTTTCTGTATCATTGTAGGTGTCCAATCCTTGGATAATTTCTTGATTTAATGTCATTCTTGACCCTTCTGAAAGATGGATCCAACCTTCACCTGCATTACAGTAGATTATAAATAGCACCACCAGGATTCTGAAACTGCATCATACACCTCCAGATTTAAGACCTTAGAGCCATTTTAGTCCCTTCAAATTAACAAAAATGAAGAAGAACGGCCATTCTCGTGAGGCTGAAGGAAGTCTGGAGGAAGAACTCTTGCAAGCTACTGCTCGTGGTGATCACGATGATAATACTTCAACCGATAACCATAGACGAGGAAAGAAAGTATCTAAAAGTCGTGGTGAGCTACTCTAGCTAGTACTTTCTTCTGAAATTTAGCTTCTTTTACCTTGGAAAATAGGATCCTGATGATGGTTGGTTCTGAGTGGTGGAAAATCTTATTCTGAAAAGTTTTGATCTTTCTGTCTCTCTCTTGTTCGTGCCTATATTAGGTAAGCACTCGGTAATGACGGCGGAGGAGTTGCGGCTGGAGACTGAGAAACGTCTTTATTACTTGCCATTGTACAAAGCTGCCATTAAAGGTGATTGGATAACTGCTTGTAGTTTTTTTGAGGAAGATCCCAGTGCATTGACTGCCCATATTACTGAAAAGCCCATGACTGCTCTTCATGTGGCCATTGGTACTGGTCTGTCCTTAGAGTTTGTTCAAAACCTTGTGGGTTTGCTGCCTGGTAAATCTCTCCAGGAGAGAACCAAATATGGCAATACACCTCTTCATAGTGCAGCTGCTGTAGGAAACGTAGAAGCTGCAAGGGTTTTGGTCGAGAACAACTCAAGATTGCCACAACTTGCGAACTATTTCCATGAGACACCTCTTCATACTGCTGCAAAGTTTGCCCACAAAGATACTATTTGGTATCTTCTATCAAAGACTTACCATGAGGATCCAAGTCCATTCACTGGCCAACGTGGTGCTAAGCTCCTCAATCTTTTACTCGTAGCAGACTTCTATGGTTAGTGATCCAGTTCTTTATATACGAAGTCTCAGTCTTAGGATCTGGAAAAACGGGTGTGTGTGTTCTCCCATTATGACATAAATATCTCTCAACTAAAACATGGACTTTTTGTTAATTGTATTGCCATGAACAGATATAGCTCTTTATCTCCTAAAGCGCTTCCCTGAGTTAGCAACTGAAAAGGACAGTAACGACGATACTGCTTTGGGGATTTTAGCTCGAAAGCCTCATGCTTTTCCAAGTGGAAGTGAGCTGGGATGCTTCCAACGTTTGCTGTATCATTGTAGGTGTTCCAATTCTTCACATCCTTCAACAACTTGGCTACAGATGTGTCTACCTGCATATACCAAATGTATATATCATCATCTTCATTTCTTTATTTCTCCTGCTGTTTTCAGGTATTTGTTTGAATGAAAATAGTGTCACCCAAAGTGCAGAACCAAAATTTGCTGAAGGGAAACAAAATCGTGAAAATAGTGTCAGTCAAAGTGAAGGGAAGCAAAATGAGAACCTATCAAAGTCCAGGATGTTTGGATGTTTCCAGCATGTATATGACACAAAGCTGATGCATATGCAAACTCGTGAAATTGCAAAAATCTTGTGTGACAATGCTGTGAATTCAAGCAAGTTAGATGCAGAAGATATGCTAGGAGCTCCAATGCACATGGCTGCCACAATGGGAATTCATGAGTTGGTTGAGCAGATTATCAAGGCCTACCCTTTCTCGGTTTGGTTTAGAAGCGGTGAAGAGAAGCGAAATGTATTTCATCAGGCAGTTCTAAACCGCAAAGAAAATGTATTCAATCTCTTATACCATATGAGTTTGCAGAAGCATTATATCACAGAAACAAAAGATGCATATGGAAACAACATCTTACACTTAGCTGGATTGTTAGGGCCAACCGATCAGATTTCTGGTCCGGCATTGCAGATGCAACGGGAATTACAGTGGTTCGAGGTGATTACCTATACAGATACAACCACTTCAATGCAATCTGCGATTGTTTACTAGCCATTCCCTTGTCAATAAGTAATCAAAACTAGCATGGAATGCTTACTGATCTCTGATTGCTTTTGAATGTTTGTGTGCAGGAAGTAGAAAAGCTTGTGAAACCATCATTCAAACAAGAGTTAAACAACAAAAAAAAGAAAGAGAAAGAAGATAAAAACTCTAAAAAAGTTCCAGGAGAGGTGTCCACTGACAACCATGAAGGAGAAAAGGAAAACCATAAGGGAAAAACTCCAAAGGAGGTGTTTTCAGAGAATCACAAGAACTTAGTCGAAAAGGGTGAGCAATGGATGAAAGACACAGCCTCATCATGCACTGTTGTAGCCGCTCTTGTAGTTGGAGCTGTTTTCTCTGGTGCTTCATCACCTCCAGGTGGTAGTGACTCTAATGGCATCCCAGTTTTCATAAACCACTCAGCTTTCATGATTTACGAAGTATCAGATGCATTAGCCCTGTTTGCTTCTGCTACATCTGTCCTAATGTTTTTGGGGATACTCACAAATCGTTATGCAGAAAAAGATTTTCTGAGGGCCTTGCCAATGAGGTTGTGCATTGGCCTCATTTCTCTTTTCTTCTCTATACTGTTCATGCTGGCGGCTTTTGGCTCATCACTTTACCTGGTGCTTGTGCATCGAGTGAAATGGGTGGCGGCTCCAATTGTCCTGCTAGCTTGTATCCCCATAACTTTGTTTGGATTGCTGCAGTTTCCTCTGCTTGTTAAAGTAGCCTGGTCCACGTTTGGCCCCAGCAGATTTGGTCCTAAGGACAAGGAAATCATATGTTAAGACTTAGGTTCGAACTCAAGTCTAATTGAATTTGGCAATTTAGAGCTCGTGCTTTTTTAAAATTTTATGTTGACTTGGATCAATTCGGATAGTTCTAAGTTCGAGATCGAGATCGAGATCGAGTTCGAGTTCGAGTTCGAATTCCTGCATTTAAAATGATTTTGATTATTTTTGTTATACATATATCTTTTGACCTAATATTAAAGTAATTACGAACATCACATTGTATATCAAATAAATGATATTATATTTAATTTTTAAATTAAACAAAATTAATCCAGAGAGTTGGATTCTAACCATAAATTTTTAAACCCATCCAATGCTAAACATCATTGGCAAGTTGATTAATTTAAATTGATAAAATATACAATTATTAATTAGGGATGATACTAAAGAGTCAATGATTGAGTACTGCCAGGCTTCTCAATCATTGACTCTTCTCTCTGGTAAAATTTTCTCTTCTCTGTAAACGCAGCCCGGTAATGAAAAACTCTCCCTCTCATTGGCTTATGTAGACGGTAGAGGGGTGAACGTGTGAATTATCAGGAAAAGGAGCCAACTTGGTATTGACTAGTTCACACGTTGTCTTTCTTTAATTGATTCAAGTTTCAGAACTTCTGGAGAAGAGAAAACCCTACCCTTTAAACCTGTCAAAACGAAGAGGGCACTGCTGACAGAAAGCAACAATCTTTCAGAAGTAGAGGTAATCTCGGTTTTAAGCTAGCTTGATCAGCAATGGAGGACACAGTAGATCCATCTACTACTACAGGCCAGAAAGGTTTGTCTGGAGATGAGATCACACCTGATTCACAGTCCAGGAATCATGCTGGTAGCAACAACTCCACTGATGTTCCCTTTGCTGATTGTAATCGTAGCTTCATTCTTCAATCTAATGCAATGCCTGAAAATTTTTCTTGCTGGTCAGGCACTGAGAAGAAGCATCAGGACTACATTAACTATTTGCAATTGTACAAAGCTGCCATCAAGGGTGATTGGGGAATCACCAAGAGTATCCTTGAAAGTGATCCAAATGCACTTACTGCAAAAATTACTTCCCATTCTGATACAGCTCTCCATATAGCAATCCAGTCGGGCAAGTCGACAAAATTGGTTCAGGAGCTTATAAATTTGATGTCTAAAGCTTCTCTTGAAGTCAAAGATAAGAGAGGTCATACACCTCTTCACGGTGCCGGTATGGCGGGAAATACAGAAGCAGCAAAGATGCTTGTGAAAAAGAATTCAAGGTTACCACTTCTTCTGAATTCATACAATGACACCCCCCTTCATTCAGCAGCAGCGTATGGACATAAAGAAACAGTTAGTTTCCTTCTGTCCGTGACCAATAATGAAGATCCATTTCCATTCTCAGGCAAGAGAGGTGTCAAGTTGCTCAATTTGCTAATCATTGCGGATTTCTATGGTTAGTAATAGCCATTGTCTCGCTGCTTATATTAGTCGATGTGTTCATTAGTTTCTGGATTTGAATCAGCTTCGTTGTGTTGCAAAATACCCATTTCTGGTTTTTTTTTTAGTGTTCGACTCATATCTGAACACTTCATCTCTTGTCAGGTATAGCTCTTCATCTGGTAAAAAGCTACCCTAAATTAGCTCTTGAACGAGATGATTTGGGATATTCTGCCTTGAGTAGGTTGGCTCAAAAGGATCATGCTTTTGCAAGTGGAAGCAACCTGGGATGGTTCCAAAGCCTGTTGTATAAATGTTGGTCTCACAATCCTCATTCTTATACCATGTTTATCTTGTACGCTTTAATGTCGGGGCATTTTTGAACTAAGAACATTAGTTCCATTCTTTCTGAAGCCTCAAAGTTCTGCAGGTATTTCTCTAAAGCAAGATCATGTCCTTCAAACTGGAGATGCAGAGAATCCTCCTGAAAGGCTTGAAAACGACCCGGAAGAATCCAAGCAATATGGATTTCTCCAACATATTTACGATTTGAAGTTAATGCACAAGCAATCTCTTGAACTTGCCAAAATATTATGTGCAGAGGTTGCCGAATTGGGGCAGTGGACAGAGGTTATGAATTTGTTAGGACCTCCAGTACTCTCAGCGGCCGAGTTGGGGATTCATGAATTGGTTGTGGAGATCATCAAGGCCTTTCCTTATTCAGTCTGGCTTCGAGACAGTCAGAAAAGTCGTAATATTTTTCTGACAGCTGTCCTGCACCGCAAAGAAAATGTCTTCAACCTTCTGTACCAAACAAGTTTACAAAAGCATCATCTAGTGGCTCTGAAAGATAAAACTCAAAACAATATCTTGCATTTAGCTGGGAAATTGGAGCCATCAATCAAGATTTCTGGAGCAGCTTTGCAAATGCAGAGGGAGTTGCAATGGTTTCAGGTAAGATAAGTCATTCTAGTTATTTGGCTTTTCAACGAGTAGGAGTTCATCTGCCTTTTAAGCTTTTGGTTGCACGCTAGAATCTATAATGTTCTTTGATGTTTTGGTGTTAAGCTGCTTACACAAGAGCATCAGAGTCGGGTCACCTTTGACTGTAAGTCTCACCACCGGCATTTTTTTTGCAGGAAGTGGAAAAGGTTGTCCAGCCATCGTATAAGAAGATGAGAAACCAAGACGGTAAAACACCAAGAGAGGTGTTTTCTGAAGAACACAAAGAATTAGTGATTGCAGGTGAGAAATGGATGAAGAGCACAGCTTCTTCATGCACAGTTGTGGCTGCACTCGTGGCAACAGTAGTTTTTGCAGCAGCTTTCACAGTACCAGGAGGAAATAACAGCGACGGGATTCCATTTTTCTTAAGCAACGTTCCGTTCATGATCTTCGCAATATCCGACGCATTAGCTCTATTCACCTCATCCACTTCTGTGCTAATGTTCTTGGGTATGCTCACTTCACGTTATTCAGAAGAAGATTTTCTCAGGGCTTTACCAATGAGATTGAGCATTGGCCTAATCAGTCTCTTCTTTTCAATAGTTTCAATGCTTGCAGCTTTCAGCTCAGCTCTTCATATAGTTCTTGTACACAGAATTGGGTGGATTGCAGTTGCAATTGGCCTTGTGGCTTGTGTTCCAGTGACCTTATTTGCATTCTTACAGTTCCCTCTCTTGGTGGAAATCATTTTTTCAACCTTTGGACCTAGCATTTTCCACCCACAGAGTAAAGAAATCATCTGCTAGTTACCAGGGAAGCAAGATTCAGAGCAACCCCACCACAGAAACCAATGCTCAAACACCTATCGTGCAAGAAGATAACATCCAATTTGTTTCAAGTTCATTTGTCTGCTTGTTGTATTATTGCAAAATTAATTTTGGTTAACCCCATCAAATGGAATTCCAATTGTTGGGAAATGAACATCTGATTTTGCTCAGAGAAGTACATAATCTGCTTGTTCAAGACTCCATTAGTTTTATTTGAATCTATAAATTTAAACTGAATAAAATCAAATCGGACCACGCGAATGAAGGTACAAACAGCTAAAAAGAGTTTTAACTATTTATCACGACGGAGGTTAAACGTCCAGCTTTCAAAGATTCCAACTAGTTCTCATACTTGGGGTTAACATGTGATCTGCTTTCCTTGCCACTAACCTACATGCAATGCAATGCAATGCAAAGAAACTGCCAAGGACTTTGGTTGGCAGTGATTGTGACTGAATATAGCAGTTGGGGTCCTCGTTTCGATCCACCAATCTAACAGACTTCTCATTCGTTGGCTTTTCTCTCTGGTTAATTGTAGTTTCATTGTTCAAACCTAATGCAATAATCAATAAAAATAACAGGAAATCATTGCAGTCAGAAATTGTTGTTCATATCCATGTCTGTCTGTTTATTATCTCTTGGTCTTCGTCTTGGTAGGTTGATGCATCTGACTGAATAAAGAAATTGTATGTGCTTCAGTTTCCTGGAAACTAAACTAATCCCGTAGCACATATTATACACTAAATTCAACAGATAGCTTTCACTTTCCACTGTTGCATGAAAACTTTCCTTCAACTAATCGTTAGGTA
>JAOTBA010000005.1:1982304-1999406 GCA_025629845.1 Erythroxylum squamatum | reverse complement strand
CCACGAGATCCTGAGAAATCGGACTCGTTTTGTTCACGGTGTAAACCGTTTTGTTTCACGGAAACTCTCTAGCCATTTGTTGTGCATTTCATTATGACTTTGTTGAGTATGAAGCATAATAAAGTGTTATGATTGATAGAAGATTCCATAATATGCTTTATGTGATAAACTTTGGTTAATTATGCTTTATGTGATAAATTTGCGAATGAATTGGATTGATTGAAATTTGTGTATTTATGCTTGTTGTGTGGCTCATTACCGATGGCTATAAGCGTATTAGCCACTGAGCCGAGTTGCTCACCCCACTTTCCCTCCTCAGGTGCAAATCAAAACAAGCGTTGAACCTTGCAAGGCATCGGAAAAACTCCAAGACTTTAGATACTTTTGTACTAAGTTAGTGACTAGTCCTTTTTGGATAGCTTTACAAGCATATCAAACATTGAGCATCTCATGTATTTTGTATCTTGTGCTAAATTCATGATGGATATGTTGATATGTAACTAAAGCTATGCATGAACATTTATTTTGATTGGAAATGAGAATGAGAATTCTAGTATTCTCTTTTGTGTATGATTGTGTGCTTTATTGATGGTGTATGAGTTTGTGTATGACTTTGCGAAAAAGGAATGTGTTTGCGCATATCTTGTTCCTTGTTGAGTTGCTGTTGGGTTTTGCTTTGGAATAGCATGTTGGAGTTTTGAATTGTGTTTGAGATGAATTGGTTGAGGTGGAGCTGAACAGTATCGAAGAGTATGTAGTAGTGGGTGAATATGTGAAGTTGAAGTGTTGTTAAGCCATCCTAAGTATAGGAATGGTGTTCAGAAACTTCAATGGCAAAACTGTACTGATCTAGATCGAATTAGTCAAAGTGGTCTTAATGAAAGTTGTAGCTTGTGTTTCCAACTTTCTAACGCCATAAAGTATGCATTTTTTCGATATTGGGGCTAGAAGTTATTATCGATCGAAGTCTTGATGTTGTTTATGATTGATTTCCAGGGCAAAAACCTTGTTGTGACCTTTTAACCATTATAGAGACTGATTTTGGCTTTAAGTTCTTCATAAAAGTGGTACATTATGTTTTTATCTTTTCATTGATATAAAGCATGAAATTTTTGGACAATGGAATAGGAAGTCATGATTTTTGGAAGTTGTGTCACTGTTTAGGATGACATTTTTGGACGGCCAGCTTGAAATGAAGTTTTAACCCTTTTTGAAGCTGAATTGGTTTGCAAGTTCTTCATGAAACTTGTAGAGCTTGTTGTTATCTTTCCATTGATATGAAGTATGAAATTTTTGGACAATGAAGTATAAAGTTATGATGTTGTTCAGGATGGGTTATTGACCAGTCATTTTTGCATGGATTTTTGACCCCTTTAGAGACCTGATTTGTTTTTAAGTCCTTCGTAAAAGTTGTAGAGCGTTCTTTTATCTTTCCATTGGTACCAAGTTTGTAATTTTTAGAGTTCTAGGTCAAAAGTTATGGATATTACAAGTTGGGGGTCGAGTTAAAAAAAAAGGGCCGAGCGCCCACGTGCACTCGCGAGGGCCAGCGCTTGCCCTCGCGAGCGTCACCTGCTCGCCTACAGGCACGCACGCGCGGCCGTTTTTTAATTTTTTTTTCTTCTGATTCGACCTCCCTCCACTCTTTTGATCATAACTTTTTCGTCCGACCTTCGATTGACCTGATTTCTGAAGCGTTGGATTCCTAAGACATTCCTCTATCTCTCTATACCAAATTTATAAGTTTTGATATTAAATTGAAAAAGATGGATTGAATCAAAGTGAGAGGATTGGTTAAAAGGTTATGAGTTGGATATTTTCTGAACATGCTTCAGTAATTTGGAGATATCTTGATCTGTAGAACTCCAATTAAGTTGATTTTTGTTTCAAATTAAACTAGAGACATGGATCTACAAATTTTATGCAGAAGTCAGATTTCAATTCAGCCCCTAAGATTTTCAATTTCTAAAGCGAAGTTGGTGATAGTTTTCAGTCTAAGTTTTGTAAGAGCAGAAAGTGATTAGGCCAATGCTTCTTCATTTCTAAACCAAATTGAGCGTTTTGGTGGCTTTAGAATCGTAAGACAAAGGGGGAACAAATGTTCTGAAGAAGCCGATCTGAAATTCCAATTGAAAGTTCCCCAATTTTGAACGGTAAGTTATTAGTAATGAGTCCTCCATGCTTTTTTTATGAATCCGAATGTTGGACTTCGGAAACGGGCTCCAACAACAAGGTGTTTTTCATTAATTTAGCAACAAGAAGCATTTGGATATAATTTATAGATATTTCTAAATGCTTTTAAATCATTTGAGTATTGTTATCTCTTAATCAATACTTACATTTATTAGTAATTATCGATTCGTGAGCTTATGTGAAACCTTAAGGTTTTGGAGTTTTTTTTGTGAGAGAGTTCATACGATTGGAAGAGAAGTGTGGATTGTTGAAAAGTCTAGAATGAATGGTGTATATTGATGCATTTAAACTCCCACCTATAGTGGCTTTTAGATTCGATTGTTGTAAATTTTTCGTTGGAATATTTTTACTTGATATGTTTCAAGTTATATTATATAACAGTTGATATTGGATGAACATTTAAAATAGGGTTAATTATAAAAAAAACTCAAACTTTCGTCAACTTTTCAATTATAGCTCAAACATTAAAAAGTAACAATAAAATACCCATTTCAACATTTTTAATTCTAGCTTGGACTTCAAAAATTCGCAATAAAATGCTCAAACTTTCATTTTTTTTTCAATTCTAGCCCAACGTTAGTGTTTTTGTTAATTTTGCTAACGTGGCTTGCCACATATTTTGGAAACCTTAACTATTAATACACATCAGCCAAAATTAACAAAAAAACAAAGATTAATGAAATGACGTCGTTTAATCACATTATTAAAACAACCTCATTATTTTAAAATGACCTAAATCAAATTACGCAGCCCCGACTACCTTACGCTTTGATTTCAGTTTTTTCCTTCGTTTCAGTTTGTTATATCAAAGCCCTCAACCTTTGATTTTTATATACGCAGCTCCGACACCCTCACACTAAGGGCATCAAAAGAACAAATTAAAAATGAAGAGCTTACTGGCACATTACGCTATAATGTGAGAATGGTTTAGGGCATCAGAAGAACAAACAGAAAACAAATGACTGAGCCCATCGGAAAAACAACAGATAATGTTGGACTAGAATTGAAGAAAATTGAAAGTTTGACTATTTTATTATCATTTTTTAAAGTTTTGGATATAATTAAAAAAATAAAAAGTTTGGGTATTTTATTGCTACTTTTAGCATTCAAACTGTAACTAAACATTTGACAAAAGTTTGAGAATTTTTTGGCAATTAATCCTTTGAATTATTATCATGATGATTTCTCATCCCCAGACTCTGCGCCTCAACAGAATTTATACTGGGTGTTGTTGTCGTTGATGATTTCTCATGATTAAATTCTTAATTAATGTATTTCTAAAAATAGACAAAAAAGGCTAAGAATATATATATATATAAAAGATAATTTTGATTGATTTTAAATTATTAGCATTCACAATTATAACATGTATTTCTAAAAATAGACAAAAAGGTTAAGAATATATGAAATAAATATAAGATAATTTTGATTGTTTTAAAATTATTAGCATTCCACATTTATAATATGTGTTAATCATAATTCTCTTGTGTTACAAGAAATTATAGTTTAAAAAATTATTTTAACATGGTATACAAATGATTTATAGAGGTTAATCTATTGACTATGACAATTTATATCGATTTGTATCATTTGATTTATATCAATTAATCTCTAACTTATACAACACCATATATATTGTCAACTTTATACAACAATATGCTAAAACTAGGAATATATTGGTATTTTTAATGTTTAAAGAAATAATCATAACTCTCTTAAAAAAATTTTAAAATAATTTTTAAATTATCAAGAAAAATTTTAGCTGTTCAAATTTTCAAAAAGAAAATTCCCTTATATTTTTATTAAAAAAAACAACTAAACACGTATAACATAAACATCTTATGTAAAACAATCAAATATTACCAATACGAAAACTAAACTTAAATTTGAAATTAAACTCAAACTAATTAAATTCAATATCTTAAATTATTAATTTAAATCAATTTTAATTAATTTAGATCATGTTTAAAAGTTGAGTTAAATGTATTTTGATTAGTTTACATGTGTTATTCATGTTAAGTTGGGTTAAATCACAATATCAATAATATTTTAATTTTTCTATTAAATTTATTTTTTTATTATTTTTAATAAAAGTTAAAGAAAAATAAAAATTAAGAAAATATATTTTGAAGATTATAAAAAATTTATAATTAATTAAAACGTATAAAAATATGTTTCTTTTATTTATATATTTATTTAAAAATCTGAAATTTTAAATGATGATTATTTTTATTTTAATAATTTAAAGATAATAAATTGAGAATAGAGATATATTAATTATAATTTACTAAATTTTGTTAAATAATTTAATAAAAATCATGTTTGCGTAATATTCTGTGCATATGAGCATTTACTAATGTGAAATTGTGAACTTAAAAAGGAATACATATTTGTGTGTATATATATACACACACATACAAAGTAGCAGCTTACACCTAAGCTTTGAGATTCATATCTCGCATTGACAAGTTAACAGTAAAATGTAATCAAGTTAAACCTAAAGTGCCTATATTTTGCTGTCCTTTTACATAACCGGACCCCACAAAGGACTGGGAGTAAGCAAATGTCTCGATTAATTGACAACTAAAACTTTACAAACCACAAACTTTAGTTTATTAAAAGCCATTATGAAATACACGTCCTAAAGTTAATGGACAAGACAGTTCAACGTAAGTGAAGATGGTACCCCCACCCCCAAGGGAACCTCTTCATAGCAACAATCTCTTCTTTTTCTATTTGCCCTCCAACTCTCCAAGTCTCCGAAGAACTTGAGCAATAGTTGGGCGTTCCCCTGTGTTGGCTCTCACGCAGTCCAATCCCAGCGATGTTATTGCGCTGGCAGCTTGTCCGGAGCATCCCTTTTTTATCAGTTTGTGATCGACTGCATGCCTTATTTTTGAATGGTAGCTTGATCTTGCCCAATTCCCGATATGGTACGACCTAACACTTCCTGGCACTGTAACTTTTTTATTTTTTCATAATTAGCTGTAATATAACTACCCCAGGCTATAAATGTCGTTGGGTTTCGTTCCAGCTGCTCCTGTAAGTGGGATACAGGTCGTTATATTTTCCTTTTTTTTTCTTTTCTTGTAAAGAAACATGATTATTAACATTTGTTTTACCATCCGCAATAACTGGATCTGTGTATCCTTCAGAAAAGCGTTGTAGATATTCTCCTTCTGGTGTCACTGTTCATTACACAAAAAATAACACAATCTGTGACGTTTTATTAATAAAACGTCGAAGATTGTTAAGACTTTTTTATCAATTTTTTTGCGACATTTTAACAAAACGTCACAAATTTATACTACTTTTTGAGACGTTTTTTTATTTAAAACGTCACAAAATAAAACCCTCTACGTTTGGTTAAACAAAACGTCGCTAAACCCTTCTACATCAAATTTTATATTTAAAACACTCGTTTATCTGTTTTCTCAACCCACATCCTCAAAATCCCTTAAATTGAAACCAGATTTTTAGAGAATAAGAGCATTATGGCCAGATTCAGATCACAGTTCAAATTGCGGGCGCCAAAGATGCCAAGGTCGACTGTAGACGCACAGATCTCCCCCACCAAGACCATCTCTTTCTTCGGTTCCAGTAGTGGGGACGACGACATCGATGCCTCCCCTCGCGCCGCCCATCCTCCCAAGCTCAAGTCCGCCATCACCGGTGGAGTATCCTCCTTCTCCTCCGCTCCTAAGAAGACTAAAGGTCGTGGCTTTCGCGAGGTGGCCGACGCCGACCGCCAGACCGTTGCGGCTCACGATTTTGATTCTCTCGGCTCATGTAATACCCAATTGCGTGTGAGACAGCACAGACTCGCAAATCTTTAAAATCCCAAAACAAAAACCCCTTTGCCATCGGGCTCGCTCTCCTCTGCTTCTCTTCTGTGGTTCGTCGACTGGGTTTTAATTTGACTCACTATGGTTTGTCTCTGACCTCATTATTCTCTGTTTCTTCGTGATTTTGTTGTCAATAGGTACGCTGAGTTTATTGGCGAATTCTTTTTGTTGTAGCCACAAGGAGACTACATAGAGCTTCACAGGAAGAGGCATGGGTACCGTCTCTTTTTTATGGTTTTCTTTTTGGATGGTATAGTTCACTATCTTCATTGCTGTGTAGGATCAAGACCATAAGAGATGTGTTTATACAACCTGATGTAGCTGATTACAGTTTGGTTATTTCTTTCATCTTCCGAATCTTCTTCACCTTCATGGTCGGCCTGGAGATGGATATACCCTATTCAAGACGAAACTTTCGACAAGCAGCCATTATTGCAATTGGGGGTATAGTCAGTAGCAGCTTCAGCATTTGTGATTAGTATGCTAAAAATCAGCGCTCACGAGTTTGTGTTTTGCCATCTTTTTATGATAATCTTGGCTAGTTCAGCCTCGCCTGTTGTGATTCGGTTAGCATCTGAACTTAAGTTTGATACTTCTGATGTAGGCAGATTGGCCATATCCACTTCTCTGATGAATGAGATGTGTTGTGTGCTTTGGTATTCCATAGCTATGGCTTTCACATCAACAGATATGCTTGGAGATGGGTTTCTGTGCCTGTTTGTGACTCTGGTAGTAGTCATTGTGAATAGGTTCTTTGCTCTTTGGACTAACAGAAGAAAGCAGAACCAGAAATATGTGTCAAGCACCGACTTGCTGATCATTTTGTTTCTTGTTATACTTCTCTCATTTTTCATTGAAGGCAAAGGTTATAACAGTACAATTTCTTGTTTCCTTGTTGGTATGATGTTTCCTAGAGAAGGAAAAACAACAAGAACATTGTTGCCTAAACTAGACTATGCTGTGAACAACATTATCCTACCAATCTACTTCGGATTCAGCGGTTTCAGATGCAATTTAGGAGCACTGGGAAGTTTAAGAAATTTCATTGTTGTGGTGGTCATGATCTTGCTCAGTATTGGGGGAAAGATCATTGGAACACTTGCTGCTTGCCATTACCTTAACATTCCAGGGAATGAGGGTTTAGTTCTGGCTTTCATCCTGAACTTGAAAGGACATAGTGAGTTTCTGCTAATTGATGTAATCCCAAAGGATGAAGTAAGTTTCTTGAACCAAACCTGAGGCCATCCCAAGTTTCCTTCATGTCAACTGATTTCTTTTTCAATCCATATAAGCATATGACCGTCTTTCACCTTAATCAACTGGCTTTGAGATATGATTCTTTGATTATCAGTTCACGTATGTGTTAAGCAAATGCATGCATTTAGTGTTTACTGAAGAACAACTGCAATATTTGCTTACTTAGCTTTAAGCACAAACACTTTTAAGTTCTTTATGGGATCCAATAACCACACATATACTGATGCATGATGTGTCTCAGTTCCATCATAGCTAAAGACATTTTCAAAACAGATTCTTGCTCTAATTCTGGACTGTGCATTGTCTATTGTTGCAGAAATGGTGGGATACGAATGTTCAGAACTTGGTGATATTAGTGGTGATGCTTAACACAGTGATTTCCGGGCCAGTAGTGTCTTTGATATTAAGAAGAGAAGCCAATTATTTCAGTCACCGCCGTACAACTCTTGAGTTCCATGATCCAGAGAGTGAACTTCGGATGCTGATTTGTGTTCATGGCTGTCGTCATATATCAGCAAAACTTGGCCTAATCTCAGCTTTAAGTGGGTCACAGTGCACTCCAGTTGTGCCTTATTTGATGCACCTAGTTGAGCTCCCCAAAGAACGCAAGAAAACCAAATTGATGTATCATGAACTGCAAGATGGAGACCAATTTAGTGATGAGGAGGAGTACGGTGGAAATGATGAGGTCGAGATAAACGACACAGTAGATGCATTCACTGCAGAAAACAAAGTTCTGATCCACCAAAGCAAAACCGTATCATCCTTTGCAGGTATGGATGAAGAAGTTTGCACTGCTGCTGAAGACTTGAGGGTATCCATTGTTTTTCTCATTTTCCACAAGCACCAGCGTCTCGATGGGCAACTGGAAAGTGGGAAAGATGAGCTCAGGATCATCAACCAGAAGGTTATTCGCCATGCACCGTGCTCGGTCGGGGTCTTTGTCGACAGAGGACAGACTGGATTTCAGCAACCTGGCCCTGGATCAAGACAGGATGTTGCAATGTTATACTTTGGCGGTCCTGATGATCGTGAGGCATTGGCCTGTAGCAAAAAAATTCTCTCTCACCCTCACGTAAACTTGACCATTATCAGATTCTTATCAGCTTCATCAAAGGAACAACATGATACATCCATCAGGAATAGTGAAGACTTAAAGATAGTATCAAGCAGTGAGGTAGAGAATGCAATGGATACAATCTGCATCCAGGACTTCTGCAGCAGGTAAAACTATAACAACATACATAACTCTAGATAACTACTATCTTCCTTCAATTTCTCTGATTCCTCACCTCATAAAGGACCAAGAAACCTATATGACACTGTTCTTTGCTGTTAGATATGTTGCAACTGGTCAGGCTAGCTACATAGAGAAGTATGTTAATAATGGAGCAGAAACTGTGGAGGCCCTAAAAGAGATTGTAGAAAAAAATTCATTGTTCATAGTGGGGAAAGGTGGAAGAGGCCTGTCTCCATTAACAACTAACTTGAGTGACTGGGAAGAGTGTCCAGAGCTAGGCACTGTTGGTGATCTACTAGCTTCTTCAGAGCTTGACATTAATGGTTCAGTTTTGGTTATTCAACAGCATAGACGTTCCAGGAAGCATCAGCATTTTGACATATAAACAGGTTTTAGATACCTCAGTAGGTTAGATTAGACATTGGAGATGTAGTTCTCGTACCTGTCCTAGATCAAATGTAATAGTTTAGGATATTATAGTATACGAGAATAGACTTGTAGTTCATATTACAGTATATTCAAGCTTCTGTTGTGGTTCTTGAGATCGTATGTAGTAGATTGGAACTTGTGGAAGCTTATTTTAGAAATTGAAGTTGAATTAACCTAAAATCAACAAACCAAAACAAGTTTAAATGAAGTCACTCTCAAATATTCAAGTTCAATCAAATTTGATCTTTGAACTCAAATTCAAACCCGAAATTCTTTTCAATCCCTAAAACGATCTAATCAAAAGGTCATAGCTCAATATACAAGTGCTCACGATAATAACGGCACGGCTCAGAAAGTGTTGAAATGTAGATACATGCGTTTCACATTGACTTGAAATGAGGAATACTTTCAACGTTGAAACTGTGTTTTTGCATGGAACTTGCACTCCGTGTCCAAGAAGAAGACGAAGATACAATACAAGAAAGTCTCTGAAACACTACAGGATCGTGTTCTCTCATTTCTGTAACGAAAAAGCAAAAGGTCAAAAAGTCAACTTTTGTAATGTAAACGCCTCTTTTTGGACAAGAAGCAGAATCCTCTTTGGACTTTTCAACCTCAGACAACAACAAATGTGAAGAACGCATTAAACCAAAAGTTGTTGACTGATGAAGACAAATGCGAAACAACTAATGACGAGACATTTTTATGCTCTATATCTAACACATATACAAAGGGTTGGCTAGGTTTGTTCAACCGGTTCGGCCTAACTTGGATCTCGCCCAAGTTACATATCGTAATATATAAATAGGGTTGTCAAGTCCATAGGTTCAATACGAATTGATCAAAGTTTTGGGTCAAACTTGAGAATTCAAAATGTTCAAGAATATAATATCATTTTTATTTTTTAAAACTAAAAAATTTATTTAATTGAGCTTGATTCGAGCCTGATCGAACTACGAGCCGTCCAAGACTAAGCAGAATCTAGCTTAAGTTAGAAGTTTTGGGCTACAAATTTTCGGAGCTCAAGTATGACCTAATCTATTACCACCTTTGAATATCAACGAAGTAAAATAAAGTCATTTTATTTAATAGGTTGAAGAATATATTAAACTAACGAAAATGATGTATTAACTAAACTTGGTTGATACACGTATGATTATGTTAGCTTTAGGTAGAACTTAGATTTGATCAACTTGAACTTAATCTATTAATTTTGGGATCAAACCCATTTAATATTGGCAATTTGGCCCAAGTTTAGATTGCTCGGGACTTAAGTTGAGCTCGAGCTCAAGTTACCGAAACTCAGATCGACTCAAAACCTAAAATATATAAACAAAATGGTGTCCTTTTTTATTTTTAATTTTAAAAATTAAAATTTAATCTAATTATGTTAACTTTGTGGCGAACTTAGATTTGATCAACTCAAACTTAATTTATTAATTTTGAGATTAGACCCATTTAGTCTTAACAGTTGACTCAGGCTGGGCTTGAGCTAAGACAATCCAAGCCCAATCTAGCTTAAACTCAAAATATATAAATAAAATGACATCACTTTTTGTTTTTAATTTAAAAAATAAAAATTTTAAAATGATCATGTTAACTTTGGGTCGAACTTAAATTTGATCAACTCGAACTTAATCTATTAAGTTTGGGATCACATCCATTTAGTCTTAGCAGTTTGGCCTTTGACCTGGGTTCGAGCTCAGGTTGCGCAAGTCTTGCCCGATTTGAAACTCAAAATGTATTAAAAAAATGACTTCTTCAACCTGAAATTTGAAATATATAAACAAAACAATGTCATTTTTATTTTTAATTTAAAAAAATTAAATAATTTTAAGCCAAACATGGCTTCGAGCTGCTAGTATCCATTCGATATTTTGAGAAACACAGGGTGAATATTTCCGTTTTCGTGTGCTACCCTGTGCTCAAGACCATCTTAACATCCATTAAATGTTAATAGAAAGCTAGATCCTCCTGAGCACAGTAGATAAGTGAGACTAGTCAACGAGTATTTCTTGGAAGGAGAGACGTAGCGCATGGGATAGGTGAGTAGGTGCAGCAGCAGATACATTGCACAAAGAGCTTCAACATACTTGTACCAAAAGGCTGATCCTCAACCTTAAGGGCTACTGTGACAGGCCCGATCATTGTTGGAGGATTGAACTACGGTTTGATCTTGAGCAGCCCCCTAATAGAGTGGTCACTTTCTCTCATTATCAGGAGTCGAACCTTTGTACCAATTGACCCTGCTAGTTTGCCACCCAAGCTATCCGTGCGGGCAGAGCTTCAACATACTAAATGTCAGTGCAAGTGTACCCAACTTTATCTTTGCCCCGTATTGTTCTCTGTCCAAAACCAATTTGTCAAAATCTCCATACACACTCAATACACTAATTACATCAATAAATCTATTTAACAATAACATTTTGTTGGTTTGTTTTGTTAGATTGCTTTCATGTTTGTAGGTCTACACAAATAAATAGTTCCATATTAAGATCGACTTAAATAAATAGTAAATTACACGAATAAATACTTTGATATTCTGATCTTTTAAGTTCGGTCTAATCTTATGTAAATTTGATTTAGTACTTTAAATAAAGTTTTTATAAATAAAAAAAAAATCTAAAGGTTGATTTTTTTAAATTGGATATGAAATTATATCTTTTCATTTGAATTAGGTTTAATCTCAACTTCACGATTAACCGTTTAAACACAAATTTAATGAATCAAGTACTGATAAATTAAAAAATGCGAATCACAATTAAGTGGTCTAAAGTCAATAAACCCAAAAATAGACAAATCGGGATATGTTGAATGAACCAAGCTCGTCTCATACAAGTTTAAATAGAGTTGATGTACTTAACTAAAACGTGTTCAAGGCAATGATGCTTAAATGCAAAGGGCATGTGAATCAAAATCCAAATGTTGGTTAAGTGTCAGATTCGCCAGCATTGAAACCCTTTTGACGCCTCACCCTCATGATCACGGCATGCAATGAATTTGGACAATAATGCTTATTCCCAAGACACTAAATTATAGAAAGAAACATTGGACCATACTATCCATGATTTGAGGAGGTTTTCCAGCAGTATTGGGTTCCGCGCAACAAGAAGAAGAAGAAGAAGAGAGCATCTTTAAATCCCAGATTTTTCTTGAGCTTTGAAGCAGAAGATTTTGTAAATTACGTGTTTCGAAAAAGTCATTTAACGAACTAGCAACAACTTATAATCAAGTGACGGAATCAATCACTTTACAAAGATTGAACCTTTGCAATCTCTCAAAGGTTCAATCTTTTTTTCCAAATTTCAGAACGTTGGGTCCAGCTGAAGAGATAAACATATAGAAAACACCACCAAAAAGGGACAAAACAGCAAGACCAACACAAGATCAACTTATGGGATCTTTTCTGAATCCGAGACTGAAGATATGTTAAAATTTATCATCATTGATTGCAAGGACGGAGCTACAGTGGGAGTCATAAACTTTTACATGAAAAAAATGTTATTTTTAATTTTTAATTTATAAAAAAATTAAAATTTTACTATTATTAAAATTTTGCCTTCATTAAAATTTTTTCTTTGCCTTCAGTGAAATTTTGCTCTCACTCAAAAATATTTCTAGATCCGTCCTGATTGATTGGTTAAGTAATTTAACAAATGTCTGATATCACCAACTTATGATTAATCTAAGACTAGTTGCTCCCAATCGTATCAAGTGTATATATTGGGATCTGCTGCTCTGATCCTGTCTGATTTGAAGACCGGATTTTTCGACCAAAAGAACCAATCTCACCGTCCACAAACCGGTCCCACATGAATCACATCAACGTCTCACAATGTGACACTCCATTGGCAAAGTTTACAGTAGTCAAGTCTCTATAAATACCAACCAACATCTCTTTGTACTCTTAAACCGACCAATGATCTGTTTGAACCAGTGAAACTTCCAAGAAACCAATTGGTACCCACATTTTCAAGACACATAAAGTACACAAAGATCGTATATTTGTACCAAGAAAGCACGTTAGTTCACTGATTAGGATCAAAAGTTCTGAACTTTGTGTGGTTGCTGCGAGAAATGATTAGAACTACTGAAAGATCACTATGGTGCGGTGTTTCAGCTTAGCGGGTATTGCGGTACTGGCGGTTCTGGCGGCGTCTATGGTGGTGTTACCGTTAATACTACCGCCGTTGCCTCCTCCGCCGTTGCTGCTTCTGTTCTTCCCGGTGGGAATAATGGCTGCTCTTATGTTCTTGGCTCTGTCGCCTGCAGAGTTTTCAGGGAATGTCATCGTTCCTGGAAATGCATGAGTTTTGTAAAATTTAGGATTTAAGTTTCATGTCCGAGATGATTAGGGACTCGATTCCAACAATGTTGGAGTTGGAACAAAACTTAGAGTTTCTGGTACTGATGTTTTCCTCAACCGTTGATAGTTTAATACAATCTACAAGCAGCTTCAATATGGTTCTGAGATTTCTTTCTAAACCAGAAAGATTCACACTTTTCTTTTCCTTTGTGGCTTATTTCCTTGAACACGTAACCTAACGAGGACATAAATATCTGGTGTTTCATCAAACGTTGAACTTATGTTGCCAAAACTTCATCAAACGTTGAACTTATGTTGCCAAAACTAAGGCGTGTTGTTTACAGAATTTGCAGATTATACTGTTCGAATCACCGTAGCAACCAGAGAAGAAGAAAAAGATGATGACATGAACATCCATAAACATGTAGAGTCAAAATGTCGAATTGTGATCTTTCTCTTTATTGATTTCCAAGCATTAGCTGTGTAAGAGTTTTAATATGTTTTTAGCTATATCAATGTTAGGCTTGGCAAAATGGTCGGTGCTTGGTTTGATCAAGCCTGACCCGATTTGAACTCGATCTTTTATCCTTCTTTTTGTTTGACAGACTCGAACTTTCAAGCCCACTTGAAGCCTCATCAACCTCCGATTTTTGGGACTGGTTCAAAGTCCCATTGTCTTCCCTAAACACTGGATGTCAAAACTGCTGTTTGACTGTATTTGTGGAGAAGACACAAAGTACGAGACAGCCTTAAACAGATGAAACCGGTGAAAAAAGAATGAGAACAAGAAGAATGAAGATGTTGCCTTTATATCGGGCATGACCAAGAAGTACAACTACCAACTAGATAAGTTTGGTCTTTTAAGGGAGAAGAAAAAGTGTACATGAATGTGGTGTTAAAATACAAAAACTGCCCCTATTTCTACAAGAAGTTCACAGCAGATTTCAGAATACAACACACTCAGAACAATTGAAATGGCTGAACACTTGTTACATTGTTCATCTTTTCCTTGTATTACATTTGTTTGTCAACAATATCTCGCATCATCTGAATTGGAATGAGCCCTTCAGTCCGAATTGCATCCTTATTTGGATCAGGACTGATGAAGTAAAGTGTTGGCAAACCTCGAACCTGAGAAATTCAAGCCCTTGAAACCAACTTCTCAGGAAAAAAATAAAAATAAAAAAAACTCATTGATTCACTTGCAGCAATAGTATACTGTTCTAAATGTATGGGAAATGAAAAGATGGCCCATATTTAGTAAGTTTTGATAGAGAAAGTTTCATCAAGAGAATATGTTAGAATGCAATTGAAGTGACAACCAAATTTAAGCAAATGGATATAACGTGCTTAGCCAAAAAAAATCTTGAGAACAATAGAAAGCAAACCAACTAAATTTTGAGGAGGTGTAGGGGAAGACAGGTGTTTGTTTTGGAAAATACCTGCATGTCACGTGCAAATTCGTATTCGTCATCGGTATCAACCTTAACAATTGTTAAGTTGCTTTCATATTCAACTGCAAGCTGAAAGTTTATAGGTAAATTATAGGCATATATCAATTCCACTAACATTATACTCATCATAAGGAGCTTCTTCTGTTCAAGCAAAGTATACAATCTGGAAGACATGTTCTTTAACGGAAGCTGCAATTTTGTGCATAAAAGACTTTACCAAAATTAACAAGGTCTCAGATTCCAAAAACATAAAGAAATAAAGGGAAAGTTAGTTCGCAAAGCAGGTCTGGCCCTGCCGCAAGCTACAGAGCTCATTGTGTAGAATGGTGTAAGCTGAAATACTAGGCATCTCATCCCTCATATAACCTCTGTGAGCTTTCATTAGCATGTGACACTCTTAAAAGTATATCAAGATCTCAGTTCAATTTCTATTCCATCGGAACTGTAATGGACCACAATGAAACTTCACGGGGCATGCCACCAAAATGCCTATCCAAGCGGATCACAATTGAAAGTAAGCACGACACCTTAGGATTGAAAATAGGCTAGTAATCTGTAGGAAGGAATCAAAAGAAAAAGTTTGTAACTTTATAATTTGATGGAGAGCTTAGGTTTGCAAAGGATGTCTGAACCATAATGGGGAATGAGAAATCCTCTTCAGAACAGAATGCATCAAGCAAACAATGATGGAATGTAACAAGTGAACACCGCAATTGTACCAAATAGCTCTAAATTTTCTGATAAGATTCCTTTTACTTTCATGATCGACCTCACTCCCATGATCTGTTTTCATTCCAACAATACTAACTATCAGGAAATAAATGGACTATTTGATTTGAAAACTAAAAGGGTGTTGAAACCCTCTTACTTGGTGACTGTAGTTTATAAAGATGAGGGATATATTCATAATCAAAGAGACTAGTTGAATGCTTCTTCTATATTCATCAACCACAGATTCTCAACACGAGAAAGACAAGAAAACTCCACCCCATCACCTCAAAAGTATCCAGCAGTTCACAGTTACTAACACATTGAACACAAAAATTGCACAATGTAGCAGGAAAACGTTAAAGACATGCATCAACTACAACAGAGATGTACCATTTCAAGTTCTTGGGCCATCAAAATACACGGTCCACACCATGTGGCATAGAAATCAATAATAAGAGGCACTTTCCTTTCTCCCCTTACCAGCTCCTGTATCTCCTGTGCTGATAACTTTTTCTATCCATCAAGAACAAGCAACAATCAATAAGCTCAAAATATTGGAGAACACAAGTGAAAGATGAAAACCTTTTTTTTTTTGAAAAGGAAAGATGAAAACTTAGAAACCATGAATCCAATTTATCAACACAAACCATCCACCACAGAAAGGAAAACCCGAAAAATGTTGACAGGATAAATGGGAAGAGGCATACCACAAGGTAGTCTTCTCTGACGTACTTTCCTTGAGGGCGTCTGCAAAGTAATCTTCTTGGATGCATTGGAACTGAAAAGGGCCTGCTTTTCGTGTCCTGAGTCGAAGAGAAGATAGATTTCTCTTGATGGGTTGTCAAGGACGATTGAGTACCGCAAAAGGAAGACATTCGTGTTGATACCAGAGGGAGTGAAGCCCGTGAGGTGAACAGAGGTGACATGGTTGTGATTCGTGAAGACGTATAGGCTTGTGGTAGAGCCATTTAGAACGAAAGAAGAGGAGGAGAAGCGAGTACGAGTGGCAAAGTTTGCAACTTTCAGTGAGGTTTTGGAAGAAACTTGCAGAAGAGCCTCGTGGGGATGAGAGACTGAACAATTGACCGATGTTTGGATTCTGGGTTATCATAATCCGCCAGTCGGACTTCCTGAACAGAAATGGCAAGTCTGACTAAAATTTGTATTAAAATAATATCATTAAAATTAAATTATAATTTTATAAGAAGTCCTTCATTGTTCATGATACTGTCAAATTTTTTTAACTTATGGGACTAAATTAGAAAATTTTATCAAAAATCATATTCAAGTTCGATCAAATTCAAGTTTGATAATTTTTTTAGATATTAACTAATCATGAAAAATTCAATCAATCTAGTCCAAAATTAATGGATCAAAATATATTTCACCACGTTCTAATATTCTAGTCCGAACGGGCACAAGTAAGAAATTTTGGACCCGAGCCTATGCTCGGGCCAGCCATTGAATGCCTGGACCTAGCTCGGGCTGTTGCCACCCTTTGCAGAGATGGTTCTGTTCATTGGTATCTCCATTGTGCGTGTAACTGAGGCTTTTTAAATGCACTTTGTCCTCAATTCTTCAAATATTCTCTGTTCATGCTGCCACTTTCTTCGTCTAAGAGGAGGGGGTTTGCAACTTAAGTGCATAGACTGAGGTTCACCAGCATT
>JAOTBA010000005.1:1955795-1967538 GCA_025629845.1 Erythroxylum squamatum | reverse complement strand
TGATATTAATTTTGATGATGAGATTAGAGCCCTAATTTTGATGTCCTCTCTACCCGAGTCATGGGATACTGTTGTTTTCGTAATTAGCAGTTCGCGTAGGTCTGAGAAGCTAAAGTTTGATGAAGTCCAAGATGTTGTCTTGAGCGAGTGCATTCGTAAGAGAAAAATCGGGGATTCGTCTGATAACACACTCAGTGTCAAGGGAAGGGGCAGGAGAAAGTCGACGGGAGGTCATAGTAAATATGATCGATCGAAATCAAAAGGTCAGGGAAAATCTCAATGCAGAAACGAGGTCTCTTATTGGGGTTGTGGTGAAAAAGGACACTTCAAAAAAGACTGCCCTAAACCTAAGAAGAAGAAAGGCCAGAAAAACAATAAGCCCTATGAAGATGATGATTCTGTATGTTCTACGGAAGACATTGGTGACGCTTTAATTCTTAGTATGGATAGTCCGGTTGACTCCTGGATACTTGATTCTGGTTCATCATTCCACTCTTCTCCGAGCAGAGAGTTATTCTATAATTTCAAGTCTGAAAATTTTGGGAAGGTGTATCTTGCTCATAATAAAGCCTTGAGATTGCTGGAAAGGGGGATGTATGTATCCAAACCTCAAGTGGGAGTAAATGGAAGCTGTAGGATGTTAGATATATTCCTGACTTGAAGAAGAATCTGATTTCTATTGATCAGCTGGACAACACGGGTTACAAGGCACCGTTCAGGGAGAGTTTCTAGAAAATTGTGAAGGGAGCTATGGTGATAGCACAGGGCACAAAATCGGGAACTTTATACACTACTGCAGGGTGTTCGAACATAGTTGTTGTAATTAATAATACATCGAGCTCAAGTCTGCGGCACAATAGACTAGGACACATGAGTCAGAAGGGGATGAAGATACTAGCTTTAAAGGGGTATCTGCAAGGTTTGAAATTTGTTGATATGGGTTTTTGTGAGAGTTGTGTTTTGGGGAAGCAGAAACGAGTCAGTTTCACAAAGGCAAAGGCTAGCAGAGAATCAAAGGCAGAACAGTTAGAACTAGTACACACAGACGTGTGGGGGCTATCTCCAGTATCCTATCTTAGTGGTTCGAGATATTACGTTACCTTCATTGATGACTTCAGCAGGAAGGTATGGGTTTACTTTCTAAAACATAAGTCAGAAGTGTTTGTTACCTTTAAGAGGTGGAAGGCTGAAGTTGAAAATCAGATTGGGTTGAAGATTAAATGCCTAAGGTCTGATAATGGTGGAGAGTATGATTTTACAGAATTCAAGAAGTTCTGTGCTGATGAGGGAATCAGGTGCACCAGGACAAGGCAAGACAGCATAAGATTGGTTAAAGGATGAACAAAACGATGAATGAGCGAGCAAGAAGCATGAGACTACATGCTGAGCTGCCAAAAATGTTTTCGGCAAATGCAGTGAGCACAGCATCATACTTAATAAATAGAGGACCTTCAGCTCTTTTGGGGTTCAAGATGCCAGAAGAGGTTTGGTCAAATAAGGAGGTCAAGTTTACTCATTTGCGGACTTTTGGGTGTGCTACCTATGTTCATGTTGATCCAAAGAAGAGAGAAAAGCTTGATGCAAAGGCTTTGAAGTGTTATTTCATTGGGTATGGTTTGGATCAGTTTGGATGTAGATTTTGAGATGACAAGAATAGGAAGATCTTGAGACACTGTGATGTGACATTTGATGAGAATATACTGTATAAGGACAAGTTTGGGGTGCGATCTGAAGATGCAAAAGAAGTGGTAGCTGAGGTTGAGTTGCAGGAAATTTCACCTCGTGATGTTGCAGCAAGACCACAGGAAAATTCAGAAAATATTGTTGCAGAACTAGAATAGCAGTCAATCACTCCTGAACCAGTGTTGAGGAGATCTACCAAAGTTACCAGGTCACTAGAAAGGTATTCACCATCCTTGCATTATTTGTTGTTGACTGATGGAGGGAAACCAGAATCCTTTGATGAGGCTTTGCAGGTGAAGGATTCAATCAAGTGGGGGCAAGCCATGGATGATTAGATATGGTCACTTAAGAATAATGATACTTGGGAGTTAACTGAGTCGCCTGCAGGGAAGAAAGCTCTGTTGAACAAGTGGGTCTACAGGATCAAGAATGAAATTGATGGTACAGTTAGGTTCAAGACTCGATTGGTGGTTAAGGGATATTCACAAATGAAAGGTACTTACTACACTGAAATATTCTCTCCTGTTGTGAAGCTAACTACAATCAGAATTTTGCTGAGTATTGTTACAACAGAGGACTTGCACCTTGAGCAGATGGATGTAAATACAGGATTTTTACATGGAGATCTGGAGGAAGAAATCTACATGCAGCAACCTGAGGGATATGAGGTCCCTAGTAAGGAACACATGGTGTGTAAGCTCAAGAGGAGCTTGTATGGATTGAAGCAGGCTCCAAGACAGTGGAATAAGAAGTTTGATTCTTTCATATTTAGAAACGATTTTCACAGGAGTGAAAAGGATCATTGTTGTTACATCAAGAAGTTTACTGACTCCTTTGTTATTTTACACTTGTATGTGGATGATATGTTGATTGCAGGTTCAAGCATGGAGGAGATAAAAAATCTTAAAGGGAGACTGTCATCAGAGTTTGACATGAAAGATTTGGGTGCAACAAAGCAGATTATAGGGATGAGGATTTCCCGAGACCGATCTGCTGGAATTCTAAATCTATCCCAGACGTAACACAATGAGAAGGTATTGTCCAGGTTTAGAGTTGATGATTCTAAGCCCAGGAGCACATCTTTGGCTAACTATATCAAATTGTCATAGGAGCAATCACCCAAAACAGCTGAGGAACGTGAGCACATGGCAAACGTGCATTATGCTTCTGCAGTTGGGAGTTTAATGTATGCTATGGTTTGCACTAGGCCTGATATAGCAAATGCAGTGGGAGTTGTGAGCAGATACATGTCAGATCCAGGGAAAGAGCATCGGGAAGTTGTGAAGTGGCTTCTGAGATACTTGAAAGGAACAGTTAGCACATCACTTTATTATGGGAATGACAAGGTAGTACTAGAGAGTTTTGTTGATGTTGATCTTAGTTGAGATGTGGATTCAAGTAAGAGTACATCTGGATATGTCTACACTATAGATGGGACAGCAGTGAGCTGGATGTCTAAACTTTAGAAGTGTGTCTTTATGTCATCTATAGAGGCTGAATATGTTGCAATAGCTGAAGCTGATAAGGAGATGATATGGTTGACCGATTACTTGGAAGAGTTTGGCAAGAAGCAGCATGACATGGTTCTCTTCACTGATAGTCAGAGTGCCATGCAGCTGGTGAAGAACCCAGTATATCATTTTAGAACTAAGCACATCTGGCGTAGGTATCATTTCACTCGCAGTCTGGTGGAAGTAGGAGAGATGTGTTTGAAGAAGATTGATGATGCTAAGAATCCACTGCAGACATGTTGACTAAAGGTGTTGATGCTGGGAAACTGGGGCTGTGCAAGGTCTCATTTGGTCTTCTACCATAGTGTGTGAGATGTTGCGGCTAGGTGAGTTTGTTGGGTACATTGACATAGAGAATGAAGATGGTTGAGTTGACTGGATCAGTCTCCAAGTGGGAGAATTGTTGATATATGGAGCCTGATAATATATTTGGACTTTACACCAGGCCCACAATACGTTCTATTCTCCTAAGCATATAAATACGTTCTATTTTCCTAGTGTACCAATGTCGAAAACATTCACAGTGAAATAAAACCCTAGTTGCCCATGGACATAGCAAAAAAAAAACATTGGTGAACCACGTAAATCTGTATGTGTTTGTTATTTCCGCACTTGTTCTTTGATTATTGTGATTGATCGTTCATAACATATCTGACGAAATTAATGATATATTCATAAGCCACCTTATCTTAATTAATGTTCAAAAACCAATTTGAAATTGTAAATTATGAGGCCAATGCAAATATCAAATAGAAGACATTAAATGCAATTAAGACATTTGTTTTCATTTTTACAAAGATAATGGAATTATAAATGCTATTTATCGAGTAAAATACATTTTGTAAAATAAGTTAATTTAGTGAATATTAAGAAGTTAGAATTCATAAATATCAAATATGCAAAATAAAAAAGACATTTGAGCTCGTAAGAAATGAACCTTTTATGTTGTTACAAACTAAGAAGATTAGAAATGAAAATGTGAACTTACGTGTATTGTGCATTAAAGATAAATAGTATCTTTATTAATTATGAATCAAGTTGAAAATTAAAATGTTCCATATGTAATTATGCATATGAATCATTAAAATCAATGTTCATGGAAGCTAAATAGGTAAAGTAAGAGGTTTAAAATTTAATTGTTATTAGACCATTGTAAAACTGATTAAATATTGAATAAAAATAAATTTAAAAAATTATTGTCTTTATTCATCGAAGAATTTAAAGTTTAATTGCAAAAGAAATTGTTAAATGAAAATTAATTGATTTATTTTAGTATATAAAAACTTATTAATTTACAAAAATTGTCTGATCAATTTATAAATTAATCGATTTTTAACAATAAGAGTTATTAAAGTAAATCAAATCCAAACTTTAAAAATAAAATCGAAAAAATAGACAATATAAGATTTTTACTATTGAACCGGCCAAATTAATTGGATTTTCTCATTGATTAAAATCATTATTCAAAAAACACTATTCAATACATGGCAAATTATCCCAATAAATGTAATAAATAAGACACCATAATATACATTTTTGCCATTTTAGCTAGGATTGAACAAAGAATGGAAAAAAACGGCAAATTATACCCAAAAAAATATTTTCTTGGACCCCAAATTCATTAAAGCAAATTTTAATGATGAGAAACATTAAATCCTGGACTGCTTGGACCAAGAAAAATTAAAATCCTGAACTTTCTTCTCCAACTACGTTTTTGTTTTTCTCTTCATGTAAATTTATGGATTCTTCTTAAGCATTATTGTCAGATATTGAAAGAGAAAACCATTAATGACAATGTCAATCTTTTCAGAGAAGAGGAGGAGGATACCGTTTCATTCCTATAACCATATTGTCGTAACGCTTACAGGAATGTTGTAACTCTCCCTCCTGCTCTTCCTCATCTTCCTGACGAACTTGTTGAGCATATTTTCAGTTTCTTGCCTGTTAAATATGCCAGGGATCTTGGAGTTGTGGCAAAAAGATTCAGGAAAACATGGGTTCTCAGCAGAAACCTTTGTTTCGAACTGATATTTGTCAGGGACGATGAACTCTCCGGGTTTATAACACTTGTTGACAGGATTATCAAGTCTCATTCAGGGCCGAAGATAGACAGTCTGCGGCTGAATTTCGATCTGTTTGAGAGGGAGGAGTTGGTTTGAGTAAATCTCCCAATTGACGCAATAACCTGCAAATCACGTTAACCAGGTACTTCACACTTGACAAGCCCTATACGATATGCTCAATCAAAAAAGCGTAAGTAGAGGGTATCGAACCTAAGACCTTTTGATCTCGTGCCCCTCTATTCCACTAACTCGACCACCCAAAACAAGCGAAATCCTTAATTCGAATTTGAATTTAATTTAATAATTCAAATTAAACAAAAGTTTCCTTGTTAATTTTAAAAATATATATTAAAAGGTCTTAATGTGACAATTGATTAAACTGATTTGGCCATGGGCCAAATCGATTGTTTAAATTTGAGTTTGATTCGCCTTATTAACTTAAATAGCCGATTTGTAATCTTGAGATTATACATTAGGAGCTCTTGTTGCTACTCTCATAACCCTTTTGAACCTATCGAGAACCATTGAGTACTATATGCATGCGACTTGGTAAAAGCACCATGAGGGGGAGGAAGACTGGTTTGTGCTTGTCGCCTGCCATTGTTAAGCTGTTAAGCTTCAAACATGGCAGCTTGCTTATGTTCGTTGGCAAGAGACACAACAACACGAGACAAAGACAAGACATGCTCGAAATGTGGGTGATTTTTCCTATGAATGCAACCCCAGTTGAGTTCGGAAGAAACTATGAAAAAACTCTTAATTTCTATTATATTTTTTGTCTTGAAGTTACCATCTTTGTACGCTAATTGACTTTCCTTTTAATTTATCATTTTTTCTGTCTATTAGCTTGACAATAGAATATATATATGTATATATATGACAAAGTCAACGAGTCTAATATTATCAAAAGTTATAATTTATAAGAATTGGTCCATTTTTACCCTATATTTAAAAATAATATGAAAAATTAAGAGATTTAAGGTTTGAAAATTTAACTAATATTAGACTGTCATAAAATCGACATATAATTAGTTTTAAATAATAAAGATTATTAAAATAAACCTAACCGAAAATTATTTAATTTAATATTTTTGCAGTTAGATCAGTTTATTTTTTCAAATCATTGATTTTTATTATTAAGAATTTAATTATAATTGGTAAGAGTACATCACCGTACCATATTTGACTTTAAAAAAGAATTTCAAATTACATTTATAAGGAGACATTACATAGGGTTTTGGTCAATTACTTTTGGTTCAAGGGATGGACTAGTCTTAACATGGAAAATATATATTACTTATAAATAATTCAATTATTTGGTTGAATTAAATGTAATTTTATTTTCAAAGTGAAGGCTAAACAAGAATTGAATGGCATTGTTGTTTAATAGGATTTTATCCTAAACCCTAATTTCTAAATTTTAACTCTAAACCCTAAATCCTATTATCATAATTTATTACAAATGTGCTTGTATTCTTATATTTGTCTCTTATTTTTCATAATTATACTAAGCTCTTTTTATTTATAATTATCCCAATAATCCAAAATTTAAATTTTGATTGTTTGTTCTTCTTCTTCTTTTTTTCCAAACCTCCTGCTCAATGAGGAATATGATTAAATTTATGGTTAACTTCTCTTTTGAAAATTAAAAATAAATTATTGTATGATTCGTTTTTTATCTTTTTTCTTATATAAAGCGATGCAGTATTAAGATTTTTAAGTTTTAAAATATTATTGGATTAGAATTATAAATAAAAATAATAATTGAATATGAGAAAATTGATTTATATGATAATTAAATAATATTATAGAGAAACAAATAATAAATTTTAAAATATAAAGATTGAAATAAAAAAAGTCAAACTATATAATTAATCCTAAGAAATATAACCATGGTTGAGTTATAGACTATATAAATTTATCATCGTGAACAACATGCATCTTGCACGTCTTCTTATAAAGTCTCATTTTAGTGTTGAAGAAGTCCTGAAAGTGGAGGGCGATGGAAAAACCGATAATCACAAACCATCGAAAGCTGTTTTGGTTTATTCTTCTCCTTCCCTTGTCTTTGCTCTTCCTCTATGGATCTCACCATTTCTCGTCTCTAAATGGCCGAAATACTCATTTCTCCTCCTTGTGCACTAGCCTGGCGGGTGTCCTGAAACCTTGTTCACTTGGTGTAGCTCAAAAGTCCAGGAACCAATCTGGTGAACACTCAGAGTCTTGCTCAGGTCGCTACATATATGTTCATGATCTTCCTTCTCAATTCAACGATGATCTACTCAGAAACTGCAGCTGGATGCTTAGACCCTGGTATGACATGTGCCCGTATTTGACAAACTCGGGTCTTGGTCGTCAGGTTGAGAATTCTGAGGGTGTTTTGTCCGAGAATAGCTGGTTCCAGACGAACCAATTCGTTTTAGAAATCATATTTCGTAATAGAATGAAGAAGTACAAATGCCTGACAAACGATTCATTGTCAGCTTCTGCAGTTTTTGTTCCATTCTTTGCAGGTCTTGACGTTGGTCGATTCCTTTGGACTCATAATGCTTCGACGAGAGATGCTTTGGGTCTTAACCTCACCAAGTGGGTGAGAGAGCGACCTGAGTGGAAAAAATTGTGGGGTAGAGACCATTTCTTTGTGACAGGAAGGATTGCTTCTGATTTCAGAAGACCAACCGATAATGACTGGGATTGGGGAAGCAAGCTTCTGAACTTGCCAGAGTCCATGAACATGACAGTCCTGTCGATTGAGTCGACGAACCCTTGGAGCAAAAATGAATTTGCAGTGCCATATCCAACACACTTTCATCCGTCGAGTGAAGATGAGGTACATCAATGGCAGATGAAGATGAGAAACCAGAAGAGACACTATTTGTTCTCATTTTCAGGAGCTCCACGACCTTTCAGGAACGATTCAATCAGAAACGAGATCATAGAACAGTGTTTAGCTTCAGGAAATTTATGCAAGTTATTAGATTGCAGCTCTCCAGGAAACAACTGCGAGAACCCTGTCGAAGTTGTGAAAGTGTTCAGAGACTCAGTTTTCTGTTTGCAACCTCCAGGAGACTCGCCTACTCGGCGATCAACCTTTGAGTCCATTTTATCAGGGTGCATTCCAGTTTTCTTTGATCCAGGATCAGCTTACACACAGTACACATGGCATTTGCCAGAGAATTATACTGAATATTCTGTGTTCATACCAAGGGACCTGGTAAAAGAGGGAAAGCTCAGGATCAACGAGACCTTGCTTCAAGTGTCAGAGAATGACATGTTGGCTAAAAGAGAAGATGTTCTGATCAGACTTATACCAAAGGTGATTTATGCAGATTTCAGGTCTAAATCAGAAATTCTTGAAGATGCATTCGATATAGCAGTGAAAAGAGTTCTTGAAAGAGTAGAAACTTTGAGAAGACAGATTAATAATGGGAATGATCCAACCTAGTTAGGCTTTGTTTTGAATTTTAAGGAAGAGTACAGGAGTTGTGAAGATATGTAATCTTTTGTATCAAGTATCTGATTGGCAGTCTTTTATTTCAATTTTCTTTATAATCTAGTAGAAAAATCAAATATTAATGATTATTTTGACCAATTTGAAGGTTAAGTTTGAATTGAGTTTGAAATCTGATTCTATATATTAAAACTATGTGTATTAATTGTGTACTCTTAAGATAATATCATTTTTCTTAATTTAAAATTTTAAAATTTATAGAGTAAAATAATTAAATTAATAAAAAATATAATTAATTTAAGTTGATTTATTAAATTATAAAACTTAACTTTTCAAGTATTAAACCCATAGTTATAAGTTTAAAAGACTCAACAGGTATTAGACCGCTATTAAACTGGTTAAAAATTAAATAAAATTAAAAAATTTGAAATATGATTAAAAGATATTGTACTTAACTATTAAACAATTTAAAGTTTAATCGAAAAAGATTGTTAAATAAAAATTAATTGATTTGTTGTAATTTATAAGACCTTATTAATTTGTAAAATTAACCATTAATTAATAAATTGATTATTTTTAATAGCAAAAGTTCTTAAAGCAAATCAAACTAAAAAACAAAAATCGAACCAAAAAGATAAATTGATTAAAATTTTTATATTTAAATAAGACAAATCGGTTAAATATTTTAATCATTGCAATACGCGGAGGTTCTAGTCCCGTTAATTGCATATTCACTAAGACTCGTTTGTTCGGATTAAAAATCTTTTAATATTAGTTCCGTACAACTAAAGTACTTGACTTTAGATTATTTATATTGTAAGTACCAAAAGAAAAAAAATCGTTTTTTTTTAGGACATAATAAATTTTATACGATGCCATCTTGCAAAAAATTGAAATTATGATTAAACAAAAATTAATAAAAATTAATGAACATATAATCATAAAAGGAATATTATATATAGAACACAAAGAAAAAAGAGATTTGGATTAAAGTTTATATATACCCAAAAATATGATTGCTCTAAAGGGGTCTATCATAGTAATAGGATTATTAAAATAAAATGGAAATTATATTTACTTAGTTTAATAATTATTTAAAATAAAATCCTTATGAGGGAATTATTTGGTTAATTTAATAACTGCTAAGATAATTAAAAACCTAACATGGAGGGTATTTTAAGAAGAGTAAAACCAAAAGTTTGTTAAAGAATTCCTAAAAATTGTGCCTAAACACCTGGGCATCTCTTATAATCTTTGAAATCACTTGTTCTATTTTTGTTGTCTCTACCTTATTAAAAATTATCTTATCCACATATTTATATGAGACTTATATAAATATGTGGATGAGATGAGTTAGAACATGATAGAAACAGCAAAAGTGGAACAAGTGATCCGATTCCCTCTTATAAAGGTAGTATATAATTATATAATAGACTTCTTAAAGATTATAAATGAGGAAATTATTTGATTAAATGCTATGCTTAAATAGAATTTCTAATAATTAATATTTTAAAAATCGAAAGTTAAACCAATAAGACAAAAAATTTAAGGTTTAAATGATTGAACAAAAGTTGAACGAATAAAATTAAAGAATTTAAAATATTATTAGTTTAATTGAAAGAAAAAATGTTAAATAAAAATTAATTAATTAATAAGAATTTATTAATTTACAAAAATTCAGAAATTAATTAATAAGCTGATCAATTTTTTAATAAAAAAATTATTAAAATAAATTGAACCGAAAAGTTAATTAAAGGTTCAAGGTTTTTATGATTACGTATCTGGTTGTGTGAAGTAAATATCTACCTGAGGTAAGACACTTGTTGTAAAATGAGACAACTCACATTAGCGTTAGAATAATTATTTTTAATAGTAACTTTTGTTAGAATAATTATTTTTAAGTAAAATTATAAAAAAATTATTTTTTATCCAATAATAAATTTCCCTCACGTACACGGTATGGAAACGTGTAAGACTAAGACCTCCTTGCGTTATCTTTTGGGGTATGCGCAAATAATAAAATGAAAAATGACAAGGAGGCATGCCTTCAACCTTCAAATGTATGCCAGGAAAATCGTCTATCCTATCAGCCTCTTTAGACGATGAGAGTGAACTCCACGCTAATGTGGGGCTATTGATTGGCTTAGCGTCGGAGAAAGATATAGGAATATGAGTTCCCACCAGACGTTTGTAGGAAGGATGGCGACAAGTGCAGACTTCAACCATAGACCTGCAAACGTTCTTGCTGGGCTACCAGATATCGGCGGAGTACGTCTAGGCGTTTTACCTTCAAGTCGGGGTCGTTCCAGGAATCTAAAAGCATACGATAAAGTTAGAAAATCGTCTATCAGCTTCTTTATTCCTGAATCCTGAATTTCTGATAACTACTAGACTATGAGAGGTGAACTCCAGGCTAAAGTGGTACTATCGATTGGATGAGCGTCAATGAAAGATATCGGATATGAGCCAAATTGCAGCTCATTTTCCCACCAGACGTTTGTAGGATGGCGACCTGCGTAGACTTCAGCCATGGGCCTGCAAACGTCTCGCTGGGGTTTTGACTTCTACAACCTATTCCAATTTATTTCATCTAAAAGCATATCATTAAGGGAAAAAGAGATAGATGACTTCTACTTGCTTTCTTAGCTTTAAAATTTTTACAAGAATTTTGGTTAATTACGTCTTACAATAATTCTTTCTGTAATTTGAATCAAATAATTATATAATAGATTGGATGTTAAAAAAATATTAATTAGAAACTCCGGTCAATTGACTGTTTAACTGTCAATTTAAAAAACAGCTTTTTAAAAAGAGCTTCATACAATAAACTGTTTGGCAATATAAAAATAAAAAATATTTTTATTAATTTTAATTATACTTTATTTTGTAATAAAAATTATTTATGTATATAAATAATATTTAAAATATATTATAAGAAACTCGGAAGTTTTGCGAATGTTTAGTGGCAAAGCTTTTCTATATGACTACAGTTGCCTGGCAATAATCTGAAGATGTGCAGCTACATCATTAGGTGC
>JAOTBA010000005.1:1934709-1947144 GCA_025629845.1 Erythroxylum squamatum | reverse complement strand
TTCTCAACTCATTTAGCTAGAGACATACCTTCTTGACATACAAATATCTCTCTAAACTATCCAGGAAATTCTCAGGTGAAGAGTATAAAGATGAGGTGTTATTGGTGCAGTAACCCATAGAAAGATCATCCAATCTTTCAATAAAATCATCAACAGGGAGGGGCACTGAGGAGTGTGATATTAAGGAGTCATCTTCAGCTGCTACATACAGAGCTGCTTTCCCCAAATCAACATACCTATTGATGCTAATGCTCGTTTCCCTCTCAACATCAGAAAAATTCTGAATTTGTGACAAAAACCCCCTCCTGCCGTCCTGCACCATGAATCAAACTCATAAATCCTAAATGGGCACCACAAATTTGACATGTTCATCCATCAAAAGATCAAAACTTTCATACAATTTGAAAAGAAGAGAGAAAAGGGTAGGTGACAAAGTGATGAAAAGAAAGATGAATTGAAAGAACTGTACTCTGGCATGCCTGGTGTCGATTCCATGAGAATCCAATGCGTCATGCAATACCAACTTGAGCTCGGCGGCCGAGAATGGAGTCCGGGAATCGCCGCCGCCACAGCAGGCCTTGCCAACTGCCCGGCAGCAGCTGACCGACGGCTTGGAAGGAAAAGGAATGGCCTTTACGAAAGAAGACCTCGGGATCGTCCATGGAGATGTCAACGAAGATGACGGTTGTGCAGTTAACGAACTCACCATCACCATTTTTGAAGAAGAAATGTAAACGAGAGATTTTATTGATTTTGTTGATTATTATATATATATTGGACGGACAGAAAAAGATCTCAACAACTTGGAAAAGGTGTTGTCGTGAAATTTAGATAATTATTTAATCAGAAAGGTTGAGTTTTTGTTGAAGATCATCTTTCGCTCTCACAAGATGAAGAAGAATCTGGATACTTTTCATATCTGACATGAGCAAATATCCCTCTAGCTGACAGTGAAACAATGAGAAGAGTACAAGTGGAAATAATTGGTCTTTGATGAACAGGGCATGTCCAGATCTGCTTGTGGTGGTTGTGGCGGCTAGTTGTTCCTGTCAACCCCTACAAGATTTGGATTTGTTTTTTCCATACTGCAGAAGAAGAAGAAAAGACATATGCTTTCTTTCGATTAGGAACAACAATGACTCAGATTCAGTCATTTTAATCCGAGAAAAGTTTAACAGTCTGAGTTCTAATTCTAATATGATTGAACTTCAATAAATGAGTCTGAGTTTGCATATTTTCAAATTTTATGTCAAATTGGCCGGTCCAATCTAATTAGATTAAATTAAGATTCTAAAGAATCGATTTAAATTGACTTGAATTAATTCACTCAAACCTCAAATCACATTTTTTGATTGAGTTTCAAATAATGTGAGTTTTAAATAATGTGATTGGAGCCATAAGGATTTTTTAGGAAAATAGCTTGAAAAGTAACATACAAAGAAAGCCATAAATTGTATTATGTGATTGGGATGCAGTTCTCAACAATCAGATTATTTTAGCACTAACTGGAAGCACAATACCCTGAAAATAATCAGGAAAGTGCATCATATTAACTAGAGTTGAGTAGTTGCTTTTTGCTGCTCCATGGTTTTATATGTACAGTTCATTCCAAGCTGCCTGGAGCCTTTTTCCATTGGAACAAGAACTCCATACCATGTTGCCTGAAGCCTTTTTCCAATGGTAACAGGGACTCCGTACCAAGTAGTTTGGATTCTTCTTGGGGTTGTCTCAAGGATAGGCCTGTTCACCAGCAACATAAGTTGCCTCAACATCTGCAGATCCTTCAGCTGAAAATTCATCCCAAGAACTGGTAGATAAGACCACAAAGTCTGCCAGTTTCCCGGGAGACAATGAACCCAATTCGTGATCAAGAAAGCACGAACGAGCAGCCGAAATAGTGTGCCTGCCCCCAAATTGCCATGGACACAGCAGAGACTTAGCATGGGTAAGCATACACTAACGATGGTGTAGCAAAAACAAGAAAAGAAAACGACAGAAGATTATTTTTCCCTTTTCCAAGGAAACATTTCACTTGAAAGGTATTCAGCTTACGCTATTAACGCGTCCTTCAGTAGCAGGCGTTCGGAAGGAATCCACGGAGTTTCCCAACCAGGAGGTATTCTTTTCATCGCTGTTTGGATGCTTCGTAATGGATTGATATCTGCAACCTGTAGCAACACTCTCCATGTGTGATTCTGGCAGTGTAAGCTAAGCCATCAGTTATTTCAAAAGCTGATCAATGCTCAAACAATACCGGCCAGTCTGAACCCAGTGCCAATTGAGCATTGCTAGCTAAAAGTGAATCAAACAGATAAGATTCCCCTAACGCTCTATCCAACCCAAGCTTCTTCCCAGCAGAATCAGCATCATCCAGGAGATGCTGGGGCTGCGCATAACAAACAGGATGCATGCTAAGAAACAGTAAATGAAAGGGAACGTTTTTTTATCATATGATCAGGATAAGTAGAGGGAAAAATGGCTTTTTAAGGCTTAGATAGGCATGATTAAGAGGATGACATAAACACGATATAGAGTCAATACACAGCCTTGACTTTGGTACAGATATGATACAGAGAACAATCAATCTTTCTCTTATCTCATTCTCATTTTCTTTTCTAGCTAGTCCATGTAAGTTTTGTTAAGCTCTTCTTTCTAAAACTTTGCATATATCAGGATTCCACGAAATATAGCATTGAAAGGAGAGAATAAGTTCAAAATGTTCACTAAATATATCAAGCTGTTAGGAATTTGAGGACACCAAGAATGAAAGCTTGGATCCAGTTCATTATCCCCACAAACTGTCAAAAGTTAAGATGGCATTTCTGAAGAAATGGCTTGGGTTTAAAGAACCTGTACTGAAGCGAAAATCCCTTGCTCGCCAAATCGGCCAACTGTTCCACTTGCTAAATGCTGGGCATGCTCAATCTGAGAGCAAGCATTTTTCTCCATCGGGAAAATCAAAGTACAAAGATAATAACTGCTGAAACTAAAGTTCTGATTCAGAAGGGACAAGAAATGTTGTCCATTTTATGTTAAGCATTGAGCTTTACCCTAAATCTTCTATCCCTCCCTCCATTAGTTGAAACAACAGATTTATAGATATTGAGGACCACATCATTTGCTTTATCACCAATAGCATGGATAGCAACCTGAAACAAACTTAGCTTATGGACCAATAGAGATGTACCAAACAATCTCACAAAATTTATGATATAGTTTGCAAACGCCTGTAGTTCAATGAAAGCCCTGGAATAAGATAAGAATGAACCTGAAGTCCAGATCTGTCTGATGCTGCAGTCATATTGAGAAGCACTTCAGGATCTGTAACTTGTAAGCCATAATTGTGAGGCTCATCAAGGTATGGCTGTGAAATAGGCAAAATAGTTAAGTGAAAAAATGTAAAGGAAACAGGAGAATAAAAAGGAAAGCTGGTTGAAGTTACAGCCACCAACAGATACATAAATTGAACCTGGTGTGGAGCTATAAAGCCTATCCATTGAGTCAGATACAAATGTTTGAAACACTCAATAATCTAAACCTAGCACTTAATTGATCTATAGATGTCGTAGGCACATTGGCCCTAACCTCATAAAAAAGTGCACTTTTAGAACCTAAAGATCCATCAGCAAATGCCTTAACACCACCCAAGTAAATCCAGTTACTCAGTGCATGGCCTGTTTTCTTGAGATCCTGGGAAAGTTTACAAGATTTTGTCAAGTGCCTTGACAAGAAGTTAAACGTAGAAGGATAACCATATCTTACAAAACTAATAAGGTAACAAATATTTGAACACTCATCTTAAAGGTTAATGACTAGATATCATAATATCACAGGAAATTCAAGAAATATTACGAGTAATCGTGGCCATGTTTCCATTGGAAAAAATAGGCAAACCCTGAACTTCATTTTTCCCGAGGAATCGGCCCATCGATACACATCTGTGGAAGTATCAAAAAGAGTGATAATCAAAGATGAATATGCACACATTGTATGGCAGCAGCTTCTTTTTGGGAACCATATTCAGTAATGTTTAAAGAGAACTTCTGTGTAAGCTGGAAAAGAAAGGGACAAAACCTTGGAACCTAAAAAATGAATCATCTTCAGGTTTTTCCCAGATGAAACTGAGCCAAGCAATAAAAGTCAAATTTAAGTTTGATGGACATTGCTTTATAGAACAGCACAAAGGCTGGCTCTCTTTAAAATCTCAACTTCAATTTTATGTAATTTGTATATCTTATCATCATTAAGTTTCTCACTAGAAGTATATTCCAAAATGGAAATAAATTGATACATTTCAAACAAAATACAACATCATCAAAATAGTGAAAGGAAACCTGAAAGATCTTCCCAAGAATGCTCTGTCGATGACCCAGGAAAGTACCTTCCAAAATCAACAACAGTAGTCGCGCCCCTCATTAAGGCAAGCTTGGTAGCTCTAAGCAAGGCTTCCCTTCTTTCATCAATTGAAACCTCCGGAATCCAAGGATGGATCAATTTCATGGCAGCATCGATTAACAATCCGGTAGGTTCTGCATGATGATGGTCATGAAATCTAATTTCAGATTGAAGTAGCGTAAGCATACTGGATTCTGTGACCATCAATGTGCAGTAATCATGCAGAAGAAGTTATTGTGCAATCCGGGATAAGGATTGACTAAACAGTTTGTAATTAAAACATAAAGCCATCACCTCCTTGACCAGATCTCACAATAGTTCCACTATCTGGATTTTCAGATGATGAATTGATCCCAGCGACCTTTAGTGCCAGCGAATTAGCCAAGCCCATATGGCCATCCACCCTACTCAACCAAACCTGGACAGCAAGATGACCTTATTAACGAACTGAAGATAGCGAAAGCTAAAATTATACAGGCAGCAAGTCTCCATATAAGTTAAATGGCTCCTACAGGATTGTCTGGCGTAATATCATCAACCCAAGAAGCCATCGGTAATTCTCCTCCCCATAGATCATTATTCCATCCACCACCCAATACCCAGGAACCGTGTCTCAAATCTGAGAAAGGTTTTATACACGAAAATTGGTTGTAACACTCAAAACATCTATGACTGAACTATAATAATCAACAGAAACTTTTTTCTTTCAAATCACGTATTGGTGGTTTATGACTAATAAGTGATTCATGCACCTCTAAACATGTAGAGGGTTTATTATCAGGCTTAATATCAAAGCCAATAAGTTCGAAAGCCTAATCACGGGGACATTTAATTGTAGATGGTATAGTCAATCTTTACTGTCAGCATAACCAAAGAGTAACTATCAGCAATATCCTACTGAATGTCCCAACATGTTGATATTTGAACAAGAGTGATCTGCAATGACAGTGAAGTCTAACGCTCCGGAAACAACATGATAACTATAACACAAAATACATTCACATAAAAGAGCTGTGAGGTTACTTTTTACTGCCTCTTTGACCATCCTCACAAACTCATCTTTCTGTCTTACTCCATGTAGCTCCACTTGTACCATCTGTTCCATTTAAGCAATATAGTAATAATCTCAAAAATTAGAAAAAACAACACAACTTTTCCTTCAAAACTTATCGGTAAACTCTCCCACCAAAAGAAAAGGTGGAAGAAAAATATTCACAGATCATGTTCTCGAGCAATATTAAACAGAATGGCAGATCAAAGGCATCTGAACTATATATACCTGAAGCCCACCAGAAATCAAGTGGACATGGGAATCAATAAATCCAGGAACCACAACTTTTCCTTCAAGATTCAACACTTCAGTTCCATTTCCCACCAAATCCTGAAAATTGGTTTTCACTTAGTAAAGTACCAAAAAGACCGAGCATTTAAGTACACGACCAGCATAAACAACAATTGCCCACATTTAAGAAAATCTGCAAACATTAACAAAGGAAAGGAAACCGAAGAATCAAGAACGTAACCAGAAACATGAAAATGGTGAACCTGAAGAGAGGAATAGTTGCCAAGGCGGAGAATTCTGCCTCCTCGCACGGCCATGGAATCGGCGAAAGGTAGAGAAGCATCGCTGGTGAACAAAAATCCATTCTTTACCAACAAATCGGCCTCAAGTTCCATTGATTTTAACGTCGATGATCTCTTTAACCAATCTTTAAACAACCCAAAAAAAGAAGCATTACCGCAATGAATTTGCATGTAGTGCAAGTAGAACCCGTAAATTAAAGGACACTTACGTTTGGGTGGGTTGTGAAGCCAGAGAATGGCAAAGGCGAGAACTAGAGTAGCCGATAAGGTGACAAAGAAATTCATGGCAGTGAGTAATCTCTCTGCGTAGATTCTCCAACACAAGACAGCTTGTGCTTATGCTGTCCTTGGCAGAGAATCTTTCGGCCTTTCTTTGAATCCTTATTTGTAATAGAAAAAGGAAATAAAATATTAGGGAAAAAGAGAAGAAAAGGATGGAAGAGAAATTAGATTTCTTTTACCTTGTTTGTTTTTCTAATTTATTAAAGGAGGGAATTGAAACTTACAGACCTTTATGTCCTGATTATAGAATTTATTTAGCTTTTGTTAAATAAGGATACAATAGTAATTTACTTATCTTGTCTTGCTTTGTCTTAAATTTTCCTTCCTTTTTCACCAATTTGGTGGAAATATATTTGGTATAAATTTCTCTCCTATTCTTCTCTATTTTCTCTCTTTCTTTTACTTATTTTTGTCTAAACAGTAAAAAAGAAAAGAAATTATATTTTTCTTGCTTTCTTCTGTCCAAACAGAGGCTCAAGGTCCGGTCTATAAAGACAAACAACCAAATTCCCACTTCATCAAATTAAAAATACGGTCTTGTAGAAGGAGATTTGACGAGAAAGACATTAACTTGCGTGCAAAGAACTGAATTTAACGTTTTCTGAAAACCATATGTAGTTCAAGTCGATTTCTGCCATGGATGGACTTTATGGAGTTGGATGTATACATATTACAAGCTTTGGCTATGGCAGCTTTGACTAAATGACTCTGAATTGGAGGAAAATATGAGAATTCTTGTTTTGGAATGGATTAACCATTCTTACCTTTCTGTGCAATAACCAAGTTTTACGGGATTCAAGTACTTCTTCACAATCTATGTTCCTGCCATTGACTGCATAATCAGTTTATCACACCTTTAATACGAACATAACCCAAAAACTTATTTTTACTGTATATCATATCGATATAAAAATATGTTATATCAACAAGAATTAATTAAAAAAATCTCAAACTTTAGTTAATTTTATAATTATAGCTTGAACTTTAAAAAATGATAATAAAATAATCAAATTTTTTTAATTTTAACCTAACTAATTTCTCCGTTAAATTTGCTAACGTGACTTATAATATATTCATAATCAATTATTATTAGTACATATTAGCAGTAATTAACAGAACAAATCCTGATTAATGAAACAACGTCGTTTAATTATATAAGTACACATCGGTGTAATTTAAAACTCTCACCCCCTTCATTCATTTTCTTCTCCCAATATGTACTAATAATAAAGGTTTCCAGATACGTGACATACGATGTCAACAAAATTAACGAAAAAATTAATATTAAATTAGAATTAAAAAAATTAAAAATTTGAATATGTTATTACTATTTTTAAAGGTTCAAGCTATAATTGCCAAATAGATCACAGTTTGAGATTTTTTTTAATTAACCCTGTAAAAAATATCGAGTAAAAATTATAGATTATATAATTATTAATTAACCAAAATAACCCATTTTATTTTTATAAATTCATTAGAAAAAGGCAAAATTAAAGTATTTATCGCAGACCGAGCTTGAAACCCTTTGTTTAGGCTCAAGTTACTCTGGACCAGGTTCTTTGTTGGGATCAAGCCTGTCAGAGAGATCCAAATGATATAATAAACGGCACCGTTTTAGTGGAAACCCTAGGGCATACAAAATCCACAACTTTTGAGTATCTCTTTGCTTCCTGTGCCTCCCCCTTTGTCAAGACACAGTTTCGCTCTTCAGATTCAAATGGTAACCATGAGCAAAGAATAGATTGTGAATTCCAGTTTTTTTGTACTATTGTGGTTTTATCCTTATGAGGAACGGATTGATGGGGTGTTGTTTGTCTGTTTGTTTATGGGTTGTAGGCGCCAAAGAAGGACAAAGCTCCCCCTCCGTCGTCGAAGCCGGCGAAGTCTGGAGGAGGGAAGCAGAAGAAGAAGAAGTGGAGCAAAGGAAAGCAGAAAGAGAAGGTCAACAACATGGTCCTCTTTGATCAAGCTACCTACGACAAGCTTCTCTCTGAAGCCCCCAAATACAAGCTCATCACGCCCTCTATTCTCTCGGATCGTTTGAGGGTATGTTTTTTTTTACTCTTGTTATCTCTGCATTTATTCTTTGCGATTCTTTACTAGATATTCTCTGTACCGTTTTCGTGGAAAGCAAAAGGCTTGCATCTTTTGATGAATGGCGTAGTAAAAAGACAAGCTCTATTGACGTTCCTTGCTTTTGATGACCTATTTTATTGATGGTGAATAGTTGATAAGCTTATGGGTTTGTGCTTTGTTGATTACGAGATCTTGCGTGGAGGTGGTTCCTACTGTTTAATTTGTTGGAGTGGTTATTAGCTTTCGTCTTTGTTTTTATTGAAAACTACAACAGAAGTAGAACCAAACGGCTCCTTAATCTTTAATGTTCAGCTTCTTGTTTGTCTATTTGTTCTGCTCATTTTGCTGCGTTTAAACTTAAAGTTCATGTTCTTTCATATTTGGCTAAGTAACTTGGAAATTCTACTTATACATTCTAAATCAAGATTGGTTGTTTTAGGATATTCTTAGATAAGGATGGTTATTGTGTTCCTCTGGTTTAGTTTATCATGTTAGTAGTACCAGTCCGTTGTATGTCGCATTATGCTTTCGTTACTCATTAAACTTTACCGGGAGCTCTCAGAACTAACTAGCTTTCAAATGCATTTTGCAGGTTAGTGGATCCCTAGCAAGGAGAGCTATTAGGGAGCTGATGGCGAGAGGTCTGATCAGGATGGTCTCTGCTCACGCAAGCCAGCAGATTTACACCAGGGCAACAAACACATAAATGTGCTTTCTTTAGTTTGCTTATTAGCTTACTGACTTGCTCTGAGTTTTGCTACTATTAATTACAATGTCTTCTAGAATTGTTGAATTGTATGAGTTACAAGGTTAGACAATCGTTTATCATTTGCGTTTATCAGTGATACTGCCAAGTTTGTTGAATTGTATGAGTTACAAGGTTAGACAATCGTTTATCATTTGCGTTTATCAGTGATGCTGCCAAGTTTTTTCTCCTCTTCTTTTCTCTGTTTAATACTATGTATTTCTTCCACTTGTTTTACCCTGCAAAGCCACCATGGATTTCGTGACGGGCACGATCCTGTCATTTGGACTTAAAAGGGTCTACGCAGCAATGCATGAAGTACGGGTTTGTTATACATTTTTGCGTGTATACATATTGTTCATGTCGATTATAATATCTAGTTCACTTATGGCATTGAAATAAACTAGAGGAGGCGAGGGAGATATAAACTTGCCAATGTGCCAGTAAACGTGATTTGCTAGAACATGAAAGCCTTTGCAAGTGGAAGCAGGAACTTGTTGGAGTCAGCATTTAAAATTTTGTATTTGTGTGGTCAATTCCATTACAGAGAGCCAACAGAATTCATATGTATCAATTAATGCCACGTAACTAACTTTGGCATAAGTTTTTGTTATAATTTAGTTCAGATTTGGTTTAAAATTAACGGATTTGGTTTGAGTTTGCGCCAGATATTTTTATTGAATTCAAGGCTTGAACTTAGTTTGATATTAACAAGTTGAATTGGGGGATGATGGCTTCGATTGGTTGTTAGCTAATTAGCCAAAAATCAGCTTATCAAAAAAATTAACTGAGTTGTTTGGTTATGAGCTGGTTGGGTTGATTGATTTAACTCAACCAGCTGATTTTAAACAACTCTTCTAGAAGAGCGTTTCATCATAATCAGTTGATATTTTTATTTTAATGTTAATTTTGCCATCGTTATATTTTACTCTCTCACTGTCTCATTTTTTGTTTTCTCCGGAGTTTTTTTCCTTTCTCTTGTTTTCTTTCACCATCTCATCCCCACTTTATCTGCTGTTTCATTTGTTCACTTCCACGTATTAATGAAGGAGAGTAGACCAAATAGAGAGAAGCTTTGTAGTCGATTTCGGTCTATTGAAGAGTTCAGTCCCAAAGTTCAATCGAGTTGGATTCCAAATCTACCATTTGTCATTACCTCAATTGATCAATACAAGTTAAATTCCTAACACTAAGTTGACTTTTGCCGACAGGGCTCTCCCTTGTCATCGTGACATAAAACCATAACCATCTAAACTCTCCCTCACGCGCTGCTTCCTGACGGCGGCAACTTACCGGAGCTTCTTTACTGTACCTCTTAATTCCTACCAGGAACGCCAACATACATTCACAAATAAAAATTTATTCACATACCCTTCTGATTCTTATGCCACTTAATCTAGCTAATGAGACGAGAAAGTTTTCTTTTGTTGAAGAATGAGCTCTTAGTTTCCTTCTTCTCCTCTGTCCAGTACTCATCAACGTCAGACACTGCAAATTTATGCAGTCTTAGCTTCTTCACTCCATCACCAACTACCGGTACCTAAAGAGTCAATAAAAAATAGAAAAATATGGGTCAAACTCATGTTTATATAATCACATCTTTATATTAGCATTCGCAATTTGTTTTTAGTTCAATCAATTATAAAAAGATTAGTATGTGTTTATACTTTATACACAGAAATGTGCAGTTGAGAAAAAATAACCGAATTAACTAACGGCTGACTTTTTGGTGTTAAAAGGACAAATGAGATGACACTCACGTGCTGTTAAGAGCGCGTGGCGGATTTTGTCGGATTATTTAGCAGACAACCAATAATGTACCCCAAAAATCTAGTGGACTTTTTTTGTGCAACTTCTTTCTCCCATGTCTATTATTTTGGATTGCGATCAAAACAACGATTGCCAGAAAACAAAAACCAACAATCATCTCATTCGATTCTTCATGTCATAAACCATTTTTCATTTTGTGTTTCCATTCTGGTGATTCTTTGGTTTTTTGGTTCTGTTCATCATTTCTGTTGGTTTCTTCTGTGTTTGATCCGTTGTTTGGATTTTGGAACATTTCAATCTAGGCAAAAAGACAACCAAGACTCCAACTTTCATTGGCATCACCAATTTGGTAAGAACCCTTTTGCAGATTCTTGGTTTTGAGTGTTCTTTTCATGTTTTTGAACGATGTAATGTTTAATATTTCTTGTAGCTGCTGCAAATTTTGTTTGTTTGTTTGTTTGAAGACTAGGTTTTTTTCCTTTTGGTGCAGAGAAGAAGCTGATCTGTATTAGTTTTCATTCTGGTTTGTCTTCCAACTCGTGAGAGCTTTTTTCCTTTTAGTTCTTCCCTTTGTCTTGGAATGACATGTCTGGATGAATCTGAGGCTGTTGGTTTATGCCTCCGAACTGCTTCTTTAGAACTATTCTTTTTCCTTTCCTTACACACAGGAGGAACAATATCTTACTTGTTGAAGATGATGGCGTCTAGTGTTTCGTAATTTGGTGCGAGAAATATCATAATGGCAGAGATATCTGCACCACAGGAGAACGATCATGGTAAATTTTGTGTTTTTCTTTTAAGGATGACAGGATACGACTTAAATTGCCTTCCAACATCAAGATAGGTTATGGATTCTTTTAGTTGATTGGATGTGCTTAAACTTGAAATTCTTTTTCTTAAGATCTTGTTTTCTGCAACTTTACCCTTCTTCTTTTTTTTTTTCCTATAACCATTTCTGTTTTCACAATTTCGGAATTGCCAAATTATGATATATTGAAAAAAAGAACCAAGGTCCTGACATAGGTTTCATTTGTAGCAGGATCAGGGACCTGCCTTCAGGATCTGTTGCAGAAAGAGAGGCATAGTCATAGCAGGAAGGAAAGACAGAAACTTTCTGGTATCTTGTAATCTAATTCTGAAACTAGTCATTCCGATTTGATGTTTCGCATATACAAAGTACGTGGTTTCATTTTCTCTGGAAAATTTCATTGCTTGTTAACCTTCTTTACATTGTGAAGTAGGTCCACAGAGAAAACTGGAGAAATTGCTGAGTCAATCTTGCAACGAGCATTGTGCAGATTGTGGCTCTCCAGACCCCAAATGGGTGTAAGTTTTCTAACAATTGAGCAGGGAAAATTTTCAAAATCATTTGATATCATGTTTCTTGAAATGGACTACTTTTATACTAAAATTGCAAGATGAATGATGATGATGATAGATGAGAATGTATTGAGATATAAAGAGTGGGAGTTTGTCCCACATTGGAGAAAGAGAGAAAAGTAGACTAACATATAAGTCTAGTGGGCTACTCCACCTATCACCAATTGGTTTTAGGATGGAACCTCACTTAGACTTGTATGTGG
>JAOTBA010000005.1:1864000-1890775 GCA_025629845.1 Erythroxylum squamatum | reverse complement strand
GAAATAGAAGGTAACCAGAGAAACTGAACACTTTATAGGTAAATTTTAAAAAATAATTTTTAGCAAATTTACCGACGGAAAAAAATTCCGTTGGTAATTACCGACGGAAAAAAAATTCCGTTGGTAATTTTCTGACAGAAATTTACCGATCGAACGAAATAACCGTCGGTAAATTTACCGACGGTATGCATAATTTCTGTCGGTAAATTTACTGACAGCCATATTTTTGACGCTTTTTTCCGTCAGTAAATTCCGTCGTTAAATAAGCTTACCGACGAAATTTATACACATTTCGTCGGTAATTTCCGTTGCTAGCCTGTATTTTTTTTGTAGCGTAATTGGTTATCTTATCTTAGAAGACAGCAAATCACTGATTTGTATGAAGAAAAAGCTATACTCTTGCTTTTGTACTTCAGTATTTTGATATGAAAACGTGGGGAAGCTAGATGACTTACTTGTCCCATTCTGTTTTTGTACAGAGAAAAAAAAAGTTAGTTTAGACTGACAATTTGCATGGAGTAGTTGAAGATAATGGGGCTGTGGGGACCAAAACTAATCTGTAAAGAGAAGCACTAGACACATTTTACTCTACACCTCAGACCTAAACTACCATCGCTGGCCAAAATAACCACAAATGGCAAGAATGCTCCATTTGCATCCCTCCCCTCCAATTTCTGTATGATATTGTTATTACGTAAAATACTAATTCATATCTATACTGATAAAGAAAGAGCATTAGTCTACTTTTCTTTTTTTGATTTAAAAGAAGTCATGGACGCTTCAAGAAAAGCCAACAAAGTGCTTGTCCTTATTAACCAGAGACAATACAGCGATTCTGTGGGATCTGTCACACTCTGCATTTTACTTGTTGCCTGCTTAGACATGTATATAAATGTCTATAATAAGCAGCCAAATCTGTTACAGAGTTGTCCTTCTTCTGTAACTACCTGAGCAGCACCAAACATTGGCATACTTGTCTCTGTCGATTCTTTTTCTCTTTTATGGTAAAAGAATTTGAACTTGAATTGTTGGAGATGAGAAGAATATGAAGAGAGTGAGACACCATTTGCTTTTATGGATGACATTTTTAGCGATTCCATCAACAGTTACGCAGGAGTGGTAAGAGGAGGCACACAGAAGATGAACTTTCCCACATTTTCTAAGAAGCTAAACAAGATGGTAAAGGGGTATCAGTGGGGCCTAGTGAATGTAATCTCAGCAACAAACCTTCACTTTTAGTACAAAACAGAAATTCCTCGCCTGTCAAAACCAAAATTCATTCTTCTCTCTCATTTAACTTCCATCTTCATATCAATAACTCTTCTTTCTCTCTCTAGCAGTCTGTCTTTTATATTATAGTGAACGAAGAGATTTCGCCTCCGTTCTTCGGTTTCAGGCTGTTTCCTATTTGGGTTTTCCTCCTAGCTCTATATACCCACAAAATGATGGCTGATAAAAAGGGCTGTTTTGATCCTAACTCCATCCAAGAAGATAAGAATGATGAGCCTTATTCATTCTTGCCACTACCAACGTCTTTAATGGTAAACAGAGCTACAGACAGCCACCATGAGAGCATTGAAGAGAATATAAAACTCTCGACTGAAGAATTCTCTTTCCAGCTTCAACAGCAGCTAGCATTTGAGGCCAGTCTGATACATGATTCCTTGGTGGAAACACCATACCCTCCTTCAACACCTGACCTTCTCAATCTTTTCCACTTACCGAGATGCTCAACCTCTTCTTTACTACCAAATTCATCTGTCTCCTTCACCAACCCTGGTTTCAACACTAGCTTAGGACTTGTTGGTGACCTTCCAATGGCAGATACAGCTTCATCATCTACTGTTCTATATGATACTATCTTCCCTTTGAACCTTCCACCACAGACCCCTTACTTTAGAGAGCTGTTTCACTCTCTACCGACCCATGCTCTCACTTCGCCAGCAACTGCCTCGAGAGGTGGCACTTTGTTTGGTGTTTTAGGGGATGATTACAAGGAGTGTAACGGAGGACGTCTTTACACAGATGCAGATGACCCTCAACAGTTTGAACACGGTGTTAATACTACGGAGTTCACTGGAAATATGTCTTACGTGGGTAAAGGACAGGAAGGTGGCAAGGGCACCAAAGTCTCGGAACATCAAAGGAGGAAACACTTGACTGATAAGTTTGAGACGTTGAGGAGTTTGGTTCCAAAACCCACAAAGGTACTTAATTACCTACTCATGTCATAGGTTGTAGTTCCACCTCGTGTCTGCGCAAGAATATAGGAAAAGTATCTGATATGATTATCATTTTTGTTAGATAGATCAACCGTCAATATAGGAAAAGTATCTGATATGCTTGTTGATGGTGTTTCTTAATAACCCTTTTCATTAACTGCAAATGCATAATTATTGGGAGGGAGTAGAATGATAGAGCATCAGTGCTGAGAGATGCCAGAGATTACATCAAAGAACTCCTTAGAACGGTTGAAGAGCTCAAATTACGAGTGGAGAAGAAGAGATGTGGGAGCCAGAGGATCAAGAGGATTAAGACTGAAGGGGAAGCCAATGAGAATGTTGTAGAGAGCTTGAATATGAATTGTATTGGTGACCCAGATCAGAAGCATACTACATCATTGAGGAGCTCTTGGCTTCAAAGGAAGTCCAAGGATACAGAGGTTGATGTTCGAATTATAGAAGACGAGGTCACCATTAAAGTGATCCAGAGAAAGAAGATCAACTGCTTGCTGATTGTGTCCAAGGTCCTTGATGAACTCCAATTGGATCTCCACCATGTTGCTGGTGGTCACATTGGCGACCACTGCAGCTTCTTGTTCAACACTAAGGTCTGTTCTCCCTAACTTATTTTGCTTCTTTATTTGAATAAAAATGAATTTTTTTTACTAAAGACAGAATCTTTCAATGTTGCAGATACGCGAGGATTCCTGTATCTATGCCACTGCTATAGCCAACAAACTAATCGAGGTCATGGATCGAGAGTATGCATCCGGCCCACCAACAGGTTCATCTTGATGGATAGGAATTTGCAAATGGGAGTATCTGTATCCGGATCATTAATTTCTTGCATGCAATCTTCTATAGGTAGAGCTAGAACTACTAATTAGGAGAAACAAGTAATATTGTCAAAATCGAACAGAAAACTTCATGATATAGTTCCATTTCTTACTAAATTGAGTTAAACATGAAGTGGAAGAAACAGGATATATATGCTAGTGCTTTATTGGAGACTCTCCCAGTTATCTTCTTCCTGTCTACTTGTGAACATGCATTTCAGGGATTATCTTTTGGTTTAGTTTACAATTCTATTTGTTCTTCTAAACTTCCTACTATCTCAGTTGCACCCTGTTTCTGATTTATTCTACTTTTGGTTATTATTAACCTTTTACATTCAGCTTAAGACTCCCTGCATAATGCACCTCCTCTGCAACTCTTCAAAGTGAAAAACCTACATCCCAGTCTGCCCTTTATGGTAATTTAAAGTTTTGATTCATGTTCTCTCTTGATCATAACTTGAAAGGACTATTGATGGAAATCTTTTGAAAGTTCATAAACTCTACCGATTGACAAAAATAGATTATGTTAAAGCACTATAAATTATCATCAAACTATTCATTCCAACATACTCAAAACAGTATCCTTGAAAGACTTGATTCAGAAAAGAATTCACAGAGACATTTGATTCATAACTGTAGAAGACTAAATGCTACTGGAACCATGTATCCATCTCAATCTATAGGTATCAATCCGCATTTCATGGATAGACGGAGCTCTCTCTTTATCATCTCATACCTAATTCCTAGACAAGCAAAGAGTATCTCCCTATAGTTCCAGTAAGTTCATAAACAGAGATCCACAGCACTACTAGAAGCGGCCATTGCCTATCTACTGCTAGCTGTTGAGGTAAACTAGACTGCAAAGAAGTTGTAGATGAAAGCAGACATGCATCTTCCCATATGCAACCTGTACCCTAAATTTCTAGTCTTTCTGGTCACCACCAGAAAAGCAAAGAGCCACATTATGTTGGATAATAAGTCCATCAAGACTATCACAATCACAAGCCTTGCCATATCATCTTCCTCCCATTCCCACCGACCTCGAGACTGTAGCTATAGTTTGCCTCATCATCATCACCCATAAACCGCAAGAATGCTTTATACTGGGGCCATGAGAAGGTGAAAAGCTTCGTCTTGCAGAGGATCAATCACCCAAGGTACCCTCTGCATATCATCAAAGAAAGGATTGGCAGATGCCATGCTAGAATAGAAACTCTATGCGCAAAAACATGAAAGTAAATATCAAGTCAAGAAATTTTATAGCTCATAATAAAGTATTGAAAGACAAAATATCAAAGAACAACTGCCTCAAAGTTCAATGTCCCTCAAATATAGTGAAGCTGGACTGGGAAAATAAATTTCTGGAACTCAACACTATTTTGTGGCCCATCATAAAATCTTTAATTTTATACTTATAACGTGGGCCTATCATGAAAGCTTGTAAAACAAAAAATTATATATAATATAATTACGAATTGAAAATGGTCAAACATTATATTGAATTTACATATTGGACTCATAAATATTTCAGAGTTGACAGATTAACTTAATCTTGTTAAATTGCATGATTTAAATCATTGTTTTATTTTAATTCATGTATATACTTAATTTTATGCAAATATATGATATTGATGCATGATTAATAAATTTTAAAAGGATTATGTGAAATATTTGTTATTTATATTTTGCATAAAAAGAGGTGTCAAGTGATCAATATAATTTCAATTAGTTGAAGATTAGTTACAATATCTTTGATTAAGAAAAATTATTTATTAAATGTTATGGATCACATCTAGTAAAATGACACAAATTGTAATTAATCATATTCAAATATGATAAATTTTATGTCACAGGAAGATTTATTATATTCGCATGGTTAATTAGGATGGAATAGTAAATTATTTTTTTCTTAATTTACTCACAGGTATTAAGAAAGGAATATAATTTGATAGTTTCATCATAAAGGTTATATATAAATCTTTTAATTAAAGCTTAACCCACAAGCAGTTTTAATTATTATATGATTCACATTTAAAATATGATTGCATGTTTTAGCATTGGTAAAACATGATACATGTTTCTTTGCTTTAACAAATTTAGTGACATAAGCATGTTTAGTTGAATTTTGTACAGTCATTCAACCTGTGAATTTTTCTTATATTCAATGTGATATTCCCGAATTGAATGGTAATAACTATAAAATATGGAAAGAGAGGGTTCTCCTCCAATTAGGGTGCATGAACATTGATTATGCAATACGAAAAGATGAATCACTTGTACCTACTGAAATGAGCACTCCGGTTGAAATTGCTCTTTATGAACGTTTCTAATCGCTTCAGCATGATGTACATAAATACTAAAATTCATCATAGTATTCATGGTTCTATTGGAGAGTGTGGCCGTGTTAAGGGTCTACTGAAAGCTATTGATGAACAGTTTGAGTCTTCAGATAAGGCCTTAGCCAGCACCTTAATGACCAAGTTATCATCAACGAAGCTCACAAGTGTTAGAGGTATGCGTGAGCACGTCATGCGAATAAGGGACATTACGGCTTAACTAAGGTCTCTTGAGGTTGAGATGTCCGATTCTTTCCTTGTGCATTACATACTTAATTCCCTTCCACCTCAATATGGACCATTTAAAATCTATTGCAACACACATAAGGATAAATGGTCTATCAATGAACTGATGATCATGTATGTTCAAGAGAAAGGGTGGTTGGTAATGGAATTAGGTGAAAGTGCACATATGGCTACAAAAGGAAGGAATAGAGGGCAAGCCAAACAAAAAGGAAAAGGTAAAATACCAGTCCGTACTGAGATCAAAAAGGATTTCAATCCCAAATGACGTTTATGCCAAAAAAAAGGGCACATAAAAAAGGATTGTGCCGAATTTAAGGCTTGGCTTATAAAGAAAGGTATTTCAATCTCACTTGTTTGTTATGAATCTAATATGGTTGAAGTTTGTCATAACAATTGGTGGATTGATTCTGGTTCTACAACCCATATTTCCAATACCTTGTAGGCTGTTCTAAACAACAAGAAGCCAGTGGGCAGTGAACAATGTATTTATTCAGGCAATAAGATGCGCTCAAATGTGGAAGTTGTTGGGACATGCAAATTAGTTTTAAATTTTGGTTTTGTTTTGAATTTAGAAAGAACATTTTATATTCCAAGTTTCTCTAGAAATTTGATTTCAGTCTCAAGACTTGTACCTTTAGGATATTCCTTTAACTTTTCAAATACATCATTTGGTTTGTATCATGGATCTAATCTTGTTGGGAATGGTACAATGATTGATGGTCTTTTCTAAATTAAATTGCAAGAAAATGTTTTCACAATACAATGCATGTCTACAGTAATGTTGGTATTAAAAGATGTGTTATGAATGAACAATCCTTTATGTTGTAGCACCAAAGATTGGGACATATTTCCCTTGAAAGAATTAAAAAATTAGTGAATGATGAAGTACTTAATACTTTGATTTTACTGAATTTGATGTTTGTGTGGACTGCATAAAGGGAAAGCAGACCAACATAAAAAAGCAAGGTGCCAAAAGGAGTTTAGACATATTAGAGATCATACATATAGACATTTGCAGTCCAGAAATGAACTTGTATGGTCAGAAATACTTCAACTCATTTATAGATGATTTCTCGCGATATATGTACCTCTACTTGCTTCATGACAAGAATGAAGCATTAGATGCCTTTAAGGTATTTAAAACAGAAATAGAGAAACAATGCAGTAAGCAAATGAAGATGGTGAGACTAGATAGAGGTGGAGAATTTTATAGTAGATACACTGAGGGTGGACAAACACCTAGTCCATTTGAGAAGTTTCTTCAGGAGCATGGAATAATAGCTCAATACACCATGCCTGAGGTCCTGAGGTCTTTAGACCAAAATGATGTAGCAGAAAGAAGAAACCGAACATTATTAGACACGATGCGGAGTATGCTTAGCAACTCTAAACTTTTTAAATCCTTGTGTACTAAAGCTCTTGAAAGGCAGTGTATATATTAAATCGAGTTTCAACCAAGGTTGTTTCTAAAACACCATTTGAGTTATGGAAATGTTCGAAACCGAGTTTGCAACATATACATGTTTTTCTGAAGTAAGAATTTATAATCCACAAGAAAAGAAATTGGATCCAAGGAGTATAAGTGGATATTTCATTGGATATGCTGAAAAGTCCAAAGGGTACATATTTTATTGTCCATCTCATAATACTAGGTTTGTGGAATCAAGAAATACAAAGTTTCTTAAGAATGACTTGATCAGTGGGAGTGATCAATCTCAGGACTTAGTTTTTGAGAAGGATCATTGTGAAATACAAATTCCTATTTTAAGTAATAGATTGATTGTCATCATAGCACCCCTCAAAGTCAAACGGGTGTTAAACAACCAATCATTGAAGTTCCACAAGCTGCTGATGGCAATCTAGTATATCCGATTGTTCAGCAATCACCAGAGGTTGTTGAGCAACCAGTTGTACAAGCTCATCCTTAGGAGGGCGCTAATACAAGATTAAGAAGATCAAGTAGAGAGAAGAAATTAGCAATGCTTAGTGATTATATTGTGTATTTACAAGAAGTTGACTATAATATTGAAGCCAAAAATGACCCTAAAATATTTTCACAAGCTATAAGTTGCAATGAATCTCATTTGTGATACAATACATTGGTAGATAAGATAAATTCTATGGCATCTAACAAAGTCTGAGATCTGCCTAATGGTGCAAAGGCCATTGGATGCAAATGGGTCTTCAAGACAAAAAAAGGACTCATTAGGCAACATTGAAAAATATAAAGCTAGACTTGTTGTCAAAGGATTTACTTAACAAGAGGGGATTAATTACACGGAGACCTTTTCTCATGTATCTAAAAAAGATTCCTTACGAGTAATTATGACATTAGTTGCTCAAATGGATGTGAAAAAAGGGTTCCTAAATGGAGACCTAGAGGAAGAAGTTTTTATGAAACAACCGGAAGGATTCTCCCCTAATAATAGTGAACGTTTAGTGTGTAATCTTAAGAAATCCATACATGGATTGAAACAAGTCTCCTGTCAATGGTATTTGAAATTCCATGATATCATCTCTTCATATGGTTTTGTAGAAAATATTATGGATTGATGCATATATCAGAAAGTTAGTGGGAGTAAACTTTGTTTCTTTGTTTTATACGTGGATGATATTTTACTTGCCACCAATGGCAAGGGTTTGCTATACGAGGTGACACAGTTTCTTTCTAAGAATTTTGATATGAAGTATATAGGTGAGACATCTTATGTCATTGGTATTAAGATCTATATGGACAGATCTCAATACATCTGAGGTCTATCCCAAGAAACCTATATCAATAAGGTCTTAGAAAGATTTTGGAAGAAAGATTGTTCACCGAGTATAGCACCTATTGTGAAGGTTAATAGGTTCAATTTGAACCAGTGCCCAAAAAATGAGCTTGAAAGGGAACAAATGAAAAATATTCCATATGCTTCTATAGTAGGGAACCTAATGTATGCTCAGGTTTATACAAGATCTGACATTGTATTTGTTGTTAGAATGTTAGGAAGATATTAAAGTAACCTAGGTATAGACCACTGGAGAGCTGCCAAAAAGGTAATGAGGTACTTTCAAGGGACCAAAGATTACATGCTTATATATAGACAAACTGAGAATCTTGAAGTAGTTGGCTACTCGGATTCAGATTTTGCTGGTTGTGTTGATTCACGAAAGTCAACATTTAGCTATGTGTTTATGATTGCCAATGGAGTCGTATCTTGGAGGAGTTCAAAGCAGACCTTAACTACTACTTCTACTATAGAGGCTGAATTCGTTTCTTGTTTTGAGGCTATCTCGCATGGTGTATGGTTGAAGAGTTTCATATCCGGGCCTAGAATTGTGGATTCCATTTATAAGTCATTAAGAACGTACTTTGACAATTCAGCTGCAGTTTTCTTGGCCAAAAACAACAAGAATGATAGTCAAAGTAAGAACATCGACATTAAGTATTTGGCTATTAGTGAACGTGTCAAAGAGAATAAGGTGGTCATTCAACATATTAACACTTAATTAATGATTGTTGATCCTTTAACAAAAGTCATGCCACCAAAGAGTTTTAAGGATCATGTTGCTAGAATGAGACTCACTTCCATTGTATGATTTATTTTATGTACTTTCATGAAACTCTTATTAATTTTGTTATTTTCTCTTTCTAGCGTACACATTTTTATTTTGAGAAATACCACTATTATGGACCTAGAATAAACATAAATGTTTATTCATTCAGTTAAAGTGGAATAAGAAATAAGATGCATTGTGATATATGAAAGATAATACTTACATTTAGCCTTGGTTTGGATTGAAAGAAAGCAAGAGAAAAGAAAAGAAAAGAATTGAACTTTTCTTGATTTCCACCGTTTGGACAAAAATAAGGAAAGAGAAAGTGAGAGAATGGAGAAGAAATTGAGGGAAATTTGAGCCAAATATATTTCCCATCAATTTGGTGGAAAAGGAGGAGAAATCTAAGATAAGAGAATCTCAATATATGTAAATTATCATAGTATCCTTATTTAACTCAATAAAAATATAAACAAGTTCCATAATCAAGGACTCCCAAAATTTTTTTTGTCTAATATAATTTTTAATTCTCTCCTTTAATAAATTAGGAAAACAAATAAAGAAAAAAAAGTCTCATTTATCTTCTATTCTTTTCTTCTATTTTCCTCTTAATATTTTCTTTCTTTTCCCTTATGCAAGTAAAGATCCAAACAAAAGTATAAATTACTTATCTTCATAATTTATACATTTGGTTTCTTTAATTGAGTAGAGGTTTTATGACTTTTAGATTACATATACGACTCAAGTGTGAGACTGTTATCTGTTGATTTCCTTATAATGAGTTGTGTCTGTTCATTTTGAAACCTCGTATCCTTCAACTGCGAACCATCATTTCCTTCTGTTGTTTTGACAGAAGACAACAGGGAATATAAATTATGTGCAACGAGGTATTGAGTCCTTAGGTTTGACATTTTCTTATATATCATCTTATTGAATTTGTTAAAAGCTTAGAAGAGCCCTCTCTCCTACTTAATCTCTCAACGCCAATGGCTGGTGTTATGAGATCTAAATTTTGCATTTCCATTTTTTTTATCATAATAGACATATATATCGATTCTCTTCATGTCTTACACATGCCGGTATACTACCTTGTAAGTTGTAACATGGGGTTTTGAGTGAGAGGGACAGAGAAATTCAAGTTAAAGCTGTAGAGTGAGAGTGAGAATGTGCGGTAAAAGATATAATTTTTTTCGAACAGGCGAATACTGCCGGCGGTAATGAGTTCCGTAGGACGTTTACAGTTGAAAGGTTAAAGCATTGTCTAGTTCTTTTGGTGGGTGTCTATTAAAATGGAGACTTTAGGGGTTCCCAAACTCAAACCCAACCCCACCCCCCAAAAGGCCCAAAAGGGCACTGATGTCATCTCCTCTTCCAAGGCCCAAAACCCTAAAACCTTCTTGTTTCGTAAACATAATTGAAACTCCTCAGTCTTCATCTCTCGTGCCTCCGGTGTTCTCTCTATCTCCAATCTCTTGTAAGTTTAACTGATTGTTCTGCCTGGTTAGCGAGAGAATGCTAAGTGAATTATGAGTTCAAATAGCTTACTTTCCCTTTATTCTTTCAGAAGTATTAGAGAGCAAGAAGAGTTAGATTTTGGTGGTGGGTATTCAAAGTTTCAGTAATGCCTGACGTACAACCTCTTGTCAATGATTTTATAAACAAGCTTAAGAAAAGGTGAACTCGTTTTCAATTGTATACGTTCTCATTCTGTACAGAATGGTTTCTTTTATCTCACTTGGTTGGCTTTTTGGTACATGGAAGCAGGCAGATAGAGGGTTCGCAGGCCACGTCAAAGCTTACAGCGGAATTGCTACGCTCAGTGATTTCACAAACTCGAGTGCCTTACACCAATCAGGCTGGAGCTTTAATTGATGCTGTGAAATCTGTTGGGGCGCAACTAATTGCTGCTAATCCTCTTGGTTTGTGATTCTGTTAGTTTCTTTTCAATTAGGAGTCGAGAGCTTTGCTTTAGACGCGTTTTTTGCTGCTATAACTTCTTGACCGTTTTTATGGGATTGATTCTATAAAGCTGTTGGAGTCTGTTGGTAGCAATGGAACTAACTTCCAGGTTAAAGATGTCGGGGCATCGTTTTTATGTGATCTGAAATTATTCTTTTGCGAGGTGGATGGATTTGCTAGTTCCGTTCATACTTTTACAATTCATTGCTGCAGAGCTCGCAGTAGGTAACATTGTGAGGCGTGTTTTGAACATCATCAGGGACGAGGATATATCTCTAACCACAGCTGCTATTGGGGGCTTGAATTTATCGTCTGTAAGTGATGACGATGACGATGATGGTGAGGGAGATAATCAACCAGTTCTCTCAGCAGCTGCAGTTGCTGCTGCTGCAAGAAGCACTTTACGTGCACCTTCCTTGCACACCCTGCTGGAGGAAACTCCTGTGTCAGCAGCTATTCCTCATGCTTCATCATCAGGAGGTGAATCTGATGGAAAAAGCAAATGTATGTTACTAAATTCCATAGTTGAAACTTGTTTTTTTCATTTCATGATGTTCGACATCGTATCTGTTGTTTTCTCATTGGAACGACAACCATGCAACCAACATTCTTTAGTTTATCTGGCTAATCTTCACTGCTTTATGCTAGAGATCAGTTGCGTACTGTATTTTTATGCTTACAATGGAAATAAACATTCATGTTTTAACTATGATATCATTAGTTAAGTAATTTTTTACATGCTATAACAATTTATTTCATCAGTAGATAGCACGTCTCTTGATACCTTGGTAAGTTGAGATTTTTTCTTTCCTCCATAGCAGCTGCTGATAAAGGTTCAAGAAGTAAAAGGCTGAAACATCATGTCATCGAAGCAGTTAATGAACTTATTCAAGTAATATCAACTTGTCATGAAGTGATTGCAGAACAAGCTGTTGAGCATATTCATCAGAAGTAATTTTCCCTTTTTGATCTTTGGTCTGTTAAGTTCATTGTGTGAGTAAACTTCCATGTATTCTCTCTCTCTCTCTATCCTGAATTGCATGGGGTGCGTGGCGAGATCGGGTTGGAGGGAAGTGGGACTTGCATGCTTGAAGCAAATTCCATAATGGTTTTAAGCTACTGATCTTCAATTATCTTTTGCTGTTTACTACAGAATAATCACCAACAACTTTTCATCTTTGTCCTGAATTTCAGTTGTATTAAGTTTAGCTGATTGATACTTCTCATATTATGTTTAGTTTCATTTTCAGTAGGTTCAATTTTTCATTTATTTTCTGAGGCTAGAGACTTGGAGAATACTTAAATGTTGAAGTTTGCCAATGAATTGGACACGCCTGAATTTAACTTGTGGATTGCTGCATACTATGTTAAATTTGAGAAATATTTTCCTGATAATGATACAATAAGCATAAAATTCTTGGCAACAATTCAATGTTGAAAAAGCTCCCTGATCAATACAGTCATTTCTTACCGTTGTCTATGAGTGAAGGATCTAAGATACTGCTCCCAATGATATGTAACCAGTCAAGCATACTTGTATTTCTATTTTATATATGCATGTACTCAATTTGTGCTATTCATAACTATGCACTATTTTCTACAGTTTGTGACTCTATTACCTTGCAGTAGGTTAGCAAGCTTATTCAAAATCACATTAGTATACCTGTTTTATGTGCTAACTACTTGCTAAATCTATGTTCAGTGAAGTGATTCTGACTTTAGGCAGTTCAAAAACAGTATCGAAATTTCTTTGTTTCGCAAAGGAGAAGAAAAGATCATTCCGAGTTTTTGTTGCAGAGGGTGCTCCAAGGTTTGTACTAGATGACAAATATTGAGTTGTATAGGGAATTTCACTTTATTATTTTGTTAGAAATGTTCTCACTGCTAGCTATTCTTCAACTAGATATAAAGGGCATGCTTTTGCAAAGGGGCTGGTGGAAAAAGGTTTACAGACTACTCTGATTACCGACTCTGCAGTCTTTGCCATGATTTCCCGGGTGAACATGGTATGCTAAAGTCTCCTCTTTCCCTTGCCTTTTATCTTGGCCGAAGGGAGGCTCACACATTTCCTGAATTTTCGGTATGAAGGTTATTGTAGGAGCTCATGCCGTGATGGCCAACGGTGGTGTAATAGCACCCGTTGGCATGAATATGGTCGCACTTGCAGCTCAAAAGCATGCTGTCCCTTTTGTAGTGCTTGCTGGAAGTCACAAGGTAATCTTGCACAAGTTCAGCTCTGTTTGACATATGAATTATGTGGAATGGCAGATCAATTGAATGCAGACAGAGTGTGTGAGAGAAAAAGTGAGGAGATGTCTCATAAATGACAAATATTTACTGGTTTCCTAGATATTGGTGGTGGTAGATGGAAAGATTTTGAGACTTATCTACTTTAAACAAATAAAATTTTTGCAGTATATCACTCTATGCCTCTGGAATTAGTAGTTCAGCTCCTTTTGAGCCCTTCTGTTTGCTATAAATGAGTGACTGATGGTAATTTTTGCGACAGTTGTGCCCTCTGTATCCTCGCAACCCAGAGGTCTTATTGAATGAGTTGAGATCCCCATCTGAGCTTCTTGATTTTGGAGAATTCTCAGATTGCTTAGATTTTGGCAGTGGTTCTGGCTCTCCTCTCCTTCACATTGTCAATCCGACTTTTGATTATGTACCGCCACACCTTGTTAGCCTCTTCATTACTGATACGTAAGTTCAGATGCTTTTGGTAATTGCATGAGGAAGTTTTGTTGAGGTTAGTAAGTACATGAATGGATCATTCATATATAGTATGGTAACTAACTTCGGACGACCTTCACAGTGGAGGGCACAACCCATCATACATATATAGGCTCATTGCTGATTATTACTCTGCTGATGATTTGGTGATACAAAGAAGACCTACTTCAGGAAGCTGAGTTCATCCAACTTGTATCCAACTGGTTGATGTTTCCTTCTTCCTCGCTCACTTGAAATGATCGTTCAATAAGAGCTTACCCCATTACTGTCTGAATGCATTTCTTCAATTTCCTTGCAGGAAACAATCCTGAATCAGCTGGGGGCATGGCACATTGGAGAACACCATTAGTGCTGAGAAAGGTGGAGCTATTGAGTCCGAAAGAGGGGAACACTGAAGCTGGTTCGATTTTTATAATCACAATAAAGCAGAGCAGTAACATCAATTGCCTTTTGTAATTACGGATAAAGGAACGGTTCCATTGTTGGGACGCTTTGAGGATGTTTGTGACGTAGACTTGAGTAAATAGACTTGTTCTACTTTGAGACATTAGACTTGTTTGCAAAGTTAACGGTTCTTTATATAAATGGAATATGAAGCTATAGTTGTTTCTGAATATTGTACTTTTATGTAATGATTTTAGCTTCAAAAGGACTAATGATTTATGAACATAAGGGAATAGCTAATCTATGCAGAAGTAAATGATCTAGATGATCTTGAAAATTAAATGGTTCACACTCGAGCTAAGGCTTCACAACTGCTTGAGAACAGTGTAAAAGGCTTCACAATTACTTGAGAACATTTAAGGACTAACCATTCATGCTTACAAACCGACTGAGGATAACAATTATCACTGATGAGCTACGTCGAACCAGAAGTAAACAGAAGTTCGTGTATAAATGACTCGAACCCGCTGTAATGAAAGGTCCCCATTTGTAAGGACAGCCTTCGCACCTCCCTCAATTCGAGTTTGAATAACCGAAACACCGTCACAATCAGTCTTCAGCGAGGAAGCGAGGATTTTACACCCACTTGCTGTACTGACTATAGGGCATGATAGATAATCCAGAGGGTTCGACTCGCACTGAAGTACACAGCCGTCAATGGTTAGCCTTCCACTTCTATGGAGCAAGCAGCAACCCAGCTCAGCCTTCACCGTTAAGTTTGACAGTTTACAAGTTGACATGAATTCCAGTGCACTGCGCAAATAAAAACCAACCATATTCTGCAGCTTACCATTGGCAGAAGAAAAAAAGATCCAAGCATGATAACTATAGGAGAAGTCAACTCTATATAGTTCAATGTCAAAACCTCAAATAGATACAAATAGCAATTCTTCGATCCAGGAATTAAGAGAATCACCTGGTACCAATGCATAACACTATAACAAAGATGGTTTCTTTTTTTCATTTTTCCTTTTCGATTGTGGTGGGTTGGAATATGAGAGACAACTCATACTAACAGTTCTACAAATATCATCATTCATTTTAAGAATTTTCTGTGATGGCACAACGGCAAGGCAACTCCATATATCAACATCTAGCAACAGAACATTTTACAAAAACTTCCATACCTGTCTGAACCTCGGGAGCACAACAGTGTTGTTTCATCAGGGAGCTCGCCTCCACCAATCTAGATGACTCAATTGACTTAGAAACTGCTCGTGATGGAATGTACAAACTACACTAACTAATCTTATTTTCTCCCAGTATGATACAGGAGTGGAGATCCTCTGCCTAATTTTACTCTGTCCAACCCTGTCCAATGCCCTTGGACAGTCTCTAAACTTATGTCCAATGGCCAAAACGACGTCATTTTGGATATTGGACAGGGTTAGAAAGAGTAAAATTGGACAGATCTGAACTCGTGATACAGAAGATGAGGTCATTCCCCATCACCCAAAGCAATTACATGTATATACACATACAAATATTATAATACCCATCTCCTCTGTCATTGTTCCTACAATGTAACCAAGTTTCTCACCACTGGTAAAAGGAAGTAGGAAATGAGAAAATATATGAAGAAACATAGAAAAACCATAAGGAACTCATAACATGCAACTTTTCCGAAGAGATACTTTACAGATTTTGGAAAATAATTGGCGTGTACTTTAAATTTTAGCTTGTCAAACATAGCGACAACCCTCGCATAGAAATTTTAAAAATATGGGTATAATGTTAACCTCACCAGGGAGAATCATGAAGTAGGGGCCCAAACTGAGAACAAAAAAAGTTGGCATGATTAACTTACGGCTGGTTCTATCTTAAGATGGCATATGACTCGGTCTTTCCAGGTTCAGCATACAAGGTACGTCTGAACCCACCTATGAGGTACTTGTCTGAACAAGAAGCATTTAAAAACTCGAAAATGTGTAAGCAGGAACATACCAGGCAAAGAGGTTTCTTTATTTGAATATTTGAAGCAAGATGACTGCCACCTGCTGCAATTAGAATAGTATCACCAGGCCTATAAAGAAAAAGTTTTACAGTTAGCTTTGAATCCCAATTTTCTATATCTTTTAACCCAAAAACACGCATATGCAAAATGCCACTGGGCATACCTAGCAGCAGACACGGCTGTCTCAATGCTGGGGAAAACTCCAGGCTCTGAAAAATCTTTGACAGATCGATCTACTCTGAGCCACAGTCGAGGATGACAAGCCAAGAATTGCCATCTGTGGCAAACGAGGGCGGTGTTATACCGATCTGCAAACTAAATACAATTTGTGACACAACCAGAACAAATACGTTTGGTACTGGATATACATGCAAGGTTCAGCATCGAATCTGTATAACAATAAGTAACTAAACTATGAGCGACCAATTCAACTGGGAAATGTTCCAACATTAAGCAAATACTCATCTAAACCCTATTTTCCACGGCTTTCCCCATTTAGCTTTTTTTTGCAAGAAATGATCAGCCTCATGTCCTAACACGCAAACCCAGATCGATTGCTTTAATATCTTCAACCGCAATTCGTTCTCAATTGGAACAGTGGGTCGAGTCAAACCTTACCCAATTTAAATGAGTTATAATTCTTTAGAATTAGACATTCGATAGCTGAAAAATGTATACACACACAACAAACAGAAAATTGTAAACCAAGCGGGTTTCTTAACTACACCAAAGCTCTCTTATTCCTCCTAGATAAGACCTATTGACATATTGAACTCAGAAGAATCGGCTACTGTTTGCTCAAAAACTACAAAGACGGAATCTTTGTTGACCCATTACCTAAATAGTTAAATGGGTTGACAACAAAAGAGCTAATTACATGAATTTATGGAGTATAAAATAAAAAGACCTTAGAGAAAATAACTAAAAAACAAAACAGGATCACCGTTCAAAGCCAAAGTAGAATTGAGGAAGAAAAAGAGAGAGTACGAGACCTGGAATAGGAGATAAGAAACTGAAGATGTGCATAAGACAACCATCGTCTAAATTACTGATAGGGCAACTGTAATTGTAATAGTTACAAGAAGTTGAAGAAGACGAAGACGACTTGTTATTCCTCTTCTTTCTTCGTCTCCGATTCTCCATCTCTCCAACTCCAACACAATCCTCCATTTCCATTCTCCTTCCTTACCTTACAACCAATGAATAAACGAATGAACGAATACCAGAGGAGGATAGCTGAATTGAAGGGATTTTGAGTGACCGACCCATAAACAAACAAACAACCAAACAAAAACCCCTCGCCCTCATCTTTCTTCCCAACTATTATTTCTTTCTTTATTTTCTCTACAGTCACCGCACGGCACACGAATGTGGAGAACAAATCAATGCGTTGGGCTTATGGGCTCCTGGACAAGGCCCGCTGGGTCTAGGCTCAATTGATTATCTCCTCTAATGGGATTGAAAATTAATTAGATAACATTTTTAAAATTATCTTCTTCTTTTTTTTTTTGTTTAACCCAAGGCGGAGGAAAGTTGGTACTTGGTAGGGGCTCTCCTGACTTAAGTGAGGTTGCAGGTTCAAACTACCCTCATGTATGCAGCCGTTTAAAACTTGGGGTCAGAGCTTTACCTCCCTCAAGGGACTTACCTGGCTCGAGCAGAGATTAGTATGAGTGTGGATGACTTAAAGTGTCTTCCCATAGTTGGGAGCCTCCTAAGACACCTCGTGGGAAACAAAAAAAATCTAATATTTAATAATTCAATCATAAAAATCTTGAGCTGTCTAACTTTTCAGTTCAGTTTTTAACTTTTCAATTTGATTTATTTTAATAATTCTTGTTGTAAAAACTGATTAATTTATTAATTAACTAGTTAATTTTTGTATATTAATAAGTTCTTATAAATTAAAATAAATCAATTTGTATTAATTTAAATTCTTTAATATATATAAGAACATTCTTTTTCAATCATATCTCAAAATTTTTAATATATTTAATCTTTAGTCAGTTTTATAACAATTTAATATCAGTTGAAATTCTTGTCTTATCGGTTTAATTTTTGATCTGATTTTTAAAACATTGATCTAATCTTTTAAGATTTTAAAATTTTTCGTTAAATTAAAAATTTTCAAAAGTTCAACACTAAATTAAAAAATCTCAAAGAATTAAACACTTTTTAATCTCAAAATTAATTTAGGTTTTATTTAAATTATATTATGTGATTTTTTAAATTTAGATTTTAATATATTAAATTCAATTTGAGATAGAACAATAACACTCCCATGACTTCGAATGAACGATTAAATGATGAATCGACTTTAACGAGTCTTTAAATTTATGAAGAGTAATATAAAAATATACTAACTGCTTTAAGAAGCCTAATAAAAGATAAGCAAGCAAAGACCTTACGTAGCTACTTCCAAACAAAGACTGAATGCACTATGGAATTCCAGAACTAGAGCCGCCGGCAAGCAAGTTGTTTGAGATATACGGACTTGCCGGTGCAATTAACTCCATCTTCCTCTGAACTACCTTGTTCTTCAGCTGTGTAAGGCGGAGCTTAAAGTACTCAAGCTCCTCCAACTCCATATCATCTACAGGCTCATCCCATTCCCACCAGAATCCATTATTCATACTTTCATTCCTCTTGTTCTGCTCCTCAACAATGGCAAGAAGCTTTTCTTCTTCCTCCAGGATTTTCAGGCGCTCCTTGTACTCCTCTTTTAGTATCTGTATACGATCGTTGTTCTCCGCCTGTGATTCTGTGTTAAAATTCCGGTTAATATACCGGTCTAACACGGAGTCGACACTGGGATGGCCAAAGCCAAAGACTTTGTTATGGCCGACATTGGTGGAGATAAACGCAACTTCAGCTCCACAAAGGATGCTGAGTTCGCTTGCTTTGTTCATAAGCCCATGACGGCGCTTAGACAAAGTGATAAGCTTTTTGCTTTGGTTTTCTATGGCCTTGATGGGAATTTTCCGGCGGCCTTGAGTTTTCTTAGGTTGGCCGTTGTTATCCGTCATGACCACCTTCACAGATTGATTATTCGTCAGAGAAACCAGGCTTTGAGTTTCTTTGTCAAGTTTATTGTGTAGTAATTATACGTGCATATATATATATATATACATAGGCAATGTATTGCATAAGTAAAAGATGCTATTTTGTTTTTTCGTCTGTTAATATGGTAAATAATAAGGAATAAAAATCTCTGAAAAATCTGTTCATCAATAACAGATCACGTACTAAACAGAAAGATTCTGCTGCTATTTTTAATTTGATTCGTGATTATGATACATGTACTAAACAGGAACACTAAAGAGGGAAAAAAGAAATTGTACATATTAGTCTTCACGTGATTCATGGTCAGTACTTAGACCTAAATCAATGGATTAACAAGGTTGTCACCGTTAATAGAGGTCTATATAAAGCCTAGCTCCCTCAACTCTTGACCTATATATGCTTTTGTTCCAAGTGTTTGAAGCAGTCAGTGAACTATAATCTGCAACTAATTAATGCCGTAATCCCATTAAATTTGACACAAATCAAGGATTTGAAAATGGGAATTATGAAGTCTTTCCAGTTGTTATTGATCCTTTTTTCTTTTTAAATCTCCTGATTTAAGGGTACGAGTGTTTGAATTAGTTTGTAGGGGGTGACACGTGCATTAAACTGACGGCGTTGTAAAGGTCAGTAGATATGTTGTTCAAGGTTGTTCCTGCATTAAAGCCAAACCTTAAGTCACAACAGGATCCCTTTGAATGAGAGTTCATAAAATTTCTTTTTTATGCGTAGAACATGAAGACTTTTGGTGCATGGAAGATTTCAAATTGACACTGATCACTAATAGGTTAAAGTCATTGCTTGAAAGAAAGATGGGTGATGGGAACAGAAGTTTTGAGTTAAACCACAGCCAAAAGATTGGATCGATGTTGTTGAATAAATAACTTATGAACACATCACTTAAAACATAAAATCAACATAACTAATCTTAGATTTAACATTTAGAACGGCATACTCTATATTTCACCAATTCTAAATCGAGAAAAGGGTTGACTCCTATCAAGGCGTGCAGAAGGAGTAAAGTTGAAGTTCTAAGGGAAACAAAAGCGAAAAAACAAAAGATAAAGAGGAATTTCTGCCTTAGTTTGGGTCAATAAGACCTTCGATTTAAGCCGAAAGGCAAGAATAATTTATGTAAGCTGCTAGATACGATGATTTCTACATAACTAGAGACCAGTTATAAGGAAGAGTACTTACTTCCAAATTCCAATGTGGCTAAAATTGAATAGCTAGTAGGAATCTTGTTGGTCATGCATGCTTGCCTTGTATGTAGTTCATTAAAAAGGACACTTAAGCAGTTCACTTTGGAAACCAAAAGCTAAAGGTTGTTTACGTGGATTCATTAAACATATGGGGTCCTACTCTTGAACTAGTTTTTGGGGTTTCATGCCAAGAGTGCAGATGAAGCAAAGTCAGGGACAGTAATGGAGCCAGTGCCAGAGGCCTGGTCATTTTTCTTATTATTTTGCCTGATGTCGGCATTGCAGTTTTCTACAATGTGTGCGGCAAATCAACATTTGTTGTTGTGCATTAAAAATAAAATTTTAAGCATTTAGAGAAGTGTGTAAGAAAGAATGGCCGAGTGTCGGAACTTAAATGGGGGGTAGGTCATGGGTTTCAATTCCAATGTTTAATGTTCTGTTGTACTCTAGGAGGCACACCACCTGATTTTAGTTAATTACTGTATGTACTACCTAACTACCACTACACATATCTAAGGAAGGAAGTTGGCTGGGGTCAAATGGTATATATTGGTCTTAAATGTAAAAATGTATTAGAATCTTAGCATGAGCAGTTGACGTTTCTCAAACATTACATACATCTACATACAAAGTCATTTAGAACAGCGGCCTACCTCGGTGTAGTTTTCATTTGAGGTTGATGTGTCGCCCTTGAACTCCTTTCGACCATTTTTAACGTCGGCCCATGTAAAACATTACTAGGTGGCAGCAGCAGAGTATACAGTAATACTACTCTCAAATCTCAATTGTTGAACAGTTCAGTACCTGTCCCATCAGGAGAAAACAAAAATGTATGCTTTGCTACGCATGTTCAGCAGCTGGAAGTCAACCTAAACTTCATTCGTTTCACGAGTCCCTTTTCAAGGATTTCAAGGACAATACACGAAAACTATCTGTTTAGCTGAGCTAATCATCCGATTGCAATCGATGTTTGACTGTAATGGATAAGTTAGGTGAGAAAATATACATGTATGTAGGCAGCTTGATTACCATTCAAATCCCCCAATTAAAACATGAATCCTGTGCTTCTCCTTTTCTATTGTTAGTTATAAAATCAGGTCAATCTGCCACTGTTTTTGTCAAAAGTTGATTAACAAATTCCCTGCAAAATCATGCCAGCAAACAAAAGATAGCCAGGTTCTAAGGAGAACAAATAAAAGGAAATGCAAATCTTCCAAAGGAGTTAAAAAGTAGAAAAAAGAAAGAAAGTCATTAGAAGCCATTGTAAATAATAAGACACCTATCATGAAATCTACAATGCTTTATATGTTAGTTTCAAGTACTTTCCGAGTACCAATTTATCATAAGAACAGTTTAACCTGCTTCCAAAACACACCATGATATTTGAAGAAAGCTGCAAATGGATATAAACTAGACATACCGTAATAAAATAGTAGATATTGGTATTGGTATATTTATGACTTCATCTGCCACAAACTATCACCACCGACACATAATCGTTTGTGTCTAAAATGAACTAAGCAAGAAAGATAAGACTTATTTTCATGAAATGTAAAGAAATTCAATACCCATAAATGCAGGGGTGTTGGTGGAAAAGGAAAGGGGCTCCGACGAAAAAGCAAGAGATGAGAGGAGTGTGGAGGAAGAAATGTGAGGGAAAAACAATGGAATGAATTGAATATTATTATAGTAATCGTCAAAGTAGATAATGACAAGATTATGGAGTAGTGACAAGGTCGTGATTGCCCCAAGAGCATCTCTTGTGATCACTTCAATTTTATCTAATAAGAAAGTCAACTGATAAAATACTAAATGGTTTCAGTGGTTAAGATCTTCCTTTCCTCAGCCTCCTCCTAATAATGTATTGTATTGTATAGTAGCAGCCATGGAAGTGCATGTGTCCTCTCTTACCTTATGGTCCACCACAGTAAATAAATGAAAACGAGTGAAGGTGAGGGTTTAGTTTGGTCTTACTCGAGCGATGTCTCTCTTGAGTTAATTCATTGACACTTCTTCTTCCTCCTCCTCCTCCTCCTCCCACATTTAACGCCAACCACCCACCACCGCCACTAACTCCTCCATGTAAATGCAATGTCCATTCACTAGTTTTTACTTGCTCGCGTGAATCTCACATGCCTTCTCTTTCCCTGCCTTCATTCTTGCTCGTTTCTCTTATTATATAGAAGCCAATAAAGCTCACTCCCACTCTCTCTTAATTCTTAACACTAACCAGAAACAGTAGCAGTAGCTAAAGCAAAGCCAACAATGTCCTCCTCCTCCTCCTCCTACTCTGCTTACTCTCCTCCTCCTATATTAGCTATCAACGATAACAATGGTCATCACACGAACACGGCGCCGTTTGAGGGTCTAAAGCCCAGCATTCTCATTATTCTTCTTATTCTTTCTGTAACCGTTCTCCTCTCCGTCACTCTTTGCCTCCTCCTCCGCCTACTCAACCACCGCTGCCTCCGACACCTCTCTCCCTCCGCCATCACTCTCCCGACTTCCACCACCACCACCTCCTCTTCCTCCAACCGCCACTCCCACCGAGTCTCTCCCGACACTCCGCAGTCTTCGTTTTTGGATGCTCTCCCGCTCTTCACATTCAGCTCCATCAAACGTCGCTCTTCCTCCTCAGAAGCCGACTGCGCCGTCTGCTTGTCCAAATTCGAACCGCAGGACCAGCTGCGGCTGCTTCCGCTCTGCTGTCATGCTTTTCATGCGGCTTGCATCGACATGTGGCTCCAATCCAATCAAACTTGTCCTCTCTGCCGCTCTTCTATCCAAGTCTCTGAGTCCAACATCTTCAGCTCCCTCTCCAACAACAACGACAGCTTCCGTCTCGAGATCGGTTCCATCAGCCGCCGCCGCCAAGGCGTACCGGATTCCGCCCCTGACTCGCGGGCCTCGTACTCGCTCGGTTCTTTCGATTACGTAGTGGAAGAAGAGTCGGAGATTTACACGGACCACACACAACAACAGAGAAGCGTATTAGATAAGGATACAGGAACGGAGGCGACTCAGCAAGAACAACAAGCAAATCTCGCGTCGGACGTATCGAGCGGAAGGAGTTGGCTGAAGGAGTACGTTGACAGGCTTTCGAACTCACTATCGTCGCGAGCTTTCTCATTCAGGAGTTCAGGAAGATTCTTCACCGGAAGCAGTCGAAGGACGGAGATAGGAAGTGCGGTGGCGGGAGTAGAGTGTGATCTGGAGGGCAACCGCATCGGAGAGGAGATCAGCGAACTGTTCCGTTGGTTCTCAGGGGTATGAACGGTAAATAGATAGCATAATGAGGTTAAATTCCCATTAATATATATATACATATATATTTGTATTTTTTTTAGAAGATTGACTGGATATTATTACTATTTCCACTCTGTAAAAACGACAAGCCGTAGAAGAACAAGCAGCCAAAAGAAATGAAAGCAGTTTGAGGAGTGGATAAAGAAAGGGCAACAAATATAACACGTGTAGCTACCTTCCTTCATTTGTATTCCATTCTTGGTATAGATAAAGTAGCTTCTTTTTAATCATTTTTGAAACACTTTGACTGGGGATTGACTATTTTCTATATTATTAATTTATTCAAAAATTATGCAAAGAAATACTTAATTTCATGCAAAAAGCACTTCTTAGGTCAATTTGGTGTAGATAAAGTAGTTTTTTAAATTTTTAATTACTTTTTGAAAGATTTTAATTGGGTATTAACTTTTCATCATCTTGTTCTTATTCTTGTTCTTGTAGAAGGTTTCAAATTTCAGAAAATGAGTTATTATGTTCAAAACAATTCAAAAAAGATGGTGAAGAATAAAAATGTATTCATAAGGTAATGATTAATTTCATGCCACAAAAATTAGTACTTTGGTACCATGAATTGAATGCATATCTAACCTTCAGAAGAAGAAAAAGAAACAGATGGTAAAAGGACAAAACCCTAATGCCCTGTCAAGAGGTACCAGCAGAAAAGTTAATAGCTTGGAGTAGGGTCAGATGGCATTAGTTTGTTTTAGTAATGTTAGGTTAACTAGCTTTTAGTTGACCATTTAAGTTGGAGGTTCAAGAAACTCCATTTTTCCAAACTGAAATACCAAGAAATTGTGGAACTGGAAAGTGATTGAACAAAATTTGAATCTCTTACAATGAAAGCTTGTACAATGGGAAGTCTTGGTCTTTTTCCTCAGAATCTCAAAGCAGAGTCTTTTCTTTCTCAGCAGGAGTAAGACTGTCAAGAATCAAGCTTGGTGTAAATGATGCAGAAGACAGATCTGAAGGAAAGCCAAGCTGATGATGAAGATGATGTTCAGAAGCACAGATACGCTATGTCCGGAGCTGCATGGGAATGTGCTTCCACTATAGCACCCTTCCTTCTGTTTAATTCCTGTGCCGCGATCTTCCAGAACAAATGTAGAGTTTGTCTTACCGTCACTGAACAAAATAGACCAAAAGAAGGGACCTTTATGAAACCCGATCAAGCCTACTCCGACCTGGGTGTGCGACTTGTTTCTCAAAAGTGATATAGATTTACTGTCTTTAACAAGAACATGTGAAAAGGCTATTGATGGCTCAAGATACTTGGATTGACACCCCACCATGTGGCCTGTTATTGTGCCGAAAGTCGGTAGTTCTACGCCACAATTTGGAGCGAAAATCTCGGTGAAGTCATCTTCAGGTGGTTTGCAGTTAACAGCATTGTTGCCAGTGCAGTTACCCTTGCATAATTCTACATATTGCAGGGCCATGCAGCCAAGACCGGGGCTGTCATTCAACTGTGGTAGCTTGTGCGCCGTTCTATTCTTGTTAATGATGTCAACAAGATCATTCGCAGCATTTCCTGAAGATCAATCAAAGGGTAATACAACAATCAATTGTTAAGAGCAATTTTCGAAGCAACAACACGTGCATCATCTGACTATGGCTGTTCTAATGCCGAACATCTCTTTAATACTAAATTTTCGGAGTTATGATGTATTAAGAAAACAACCCCTTTGCATAGAGATTATGATTCCCAGACAACAAACTTAGTTGCTTGGTGTCCATACTCTCTACCTATATGCACATATACTTGAAGAAAAGAGTATAAGCATAAAATATATCGCTGTCAATAAACACAACCAATTTAAGTTCTTCGGTGGCTACTGAAATCGATGTTCAATCCCTGCGCTTCCCAAATGCATGAACAATAGGAGCTTTTTTGGAATATCATGAGAAACTCCAAATATTCAATGATGCAATTTAGTGAAGCCCTGTTAGAGGCTTGAACAGACCAGCTTCCCAAACACATAAACAATAGGAGCGTTTTCGGAATATCATGACAAACTCCAAATCTTCAATGATGCCATTTAGTGAAGCCTTGTTAGAGGCTTGATCAGAACAATTTCCCTAGTAAATTCACAAACACAAACACAAAAAGCATCTAGCTCTGGTTCATCATCACCTACTCAAGATATGGGTAGAAACCTTTCATTACATTTCTTAGGCTACAATAAACTGAAATCTGCAGTAATTCTGTCAATTCAATCGTTAAAAACTCGAGCCCTAGCTTTTATCAGGCAATCATCAAGCCATTGGTTTCCCTAAAAGCTTGGATATTTCGCATGTTAATGGCTCCTCGGAACATCGTAAGGTGCAAAAGCAAGAGCTCAAGGTTCTTTAAAACGAATCAACATAGCCTACATTTTCACTTCCTCCATGGATTAATTTCCCCATTAACTAGGGTTCTAAAGTCATTCATCCCATATTTCTACAACCAAAACAGAGATTGAACAATCGAAAACAGTGACACAATCCCAACTCCAAGCTCATAGTTATGGACCCCTGAGAGTGACACATATACATGCAAGCTCACAGGGAAACAGAGGAAAAGAAGAGCACATTACCATGACGATGCTTAGAACGAACAAAAGAAGCAGCTAGAAGTAGATAACAGAGAGCAATCGACAGTGACAAACACAGCTTCTTCTCAACCACCAACATCATCCCCAACACTAAAATCCTGCTCCAGCACTCACTGTGTGAGGTAAAGAAAAAGGTGACAGGCCTAAGAACCCTAAAAGCAGCAGATTGAGAGCTCACTGTCTCACTCCTTCACCAACATTCCTTTTCTATGGAGGTTTTGACTGTGAGTAGAAAAAGGATAAAAGTGTTGCAGAGATTAAGGAGAGGTGGCCCCATCCATAGCTGTACATTTGAAGAAAGAAAGTATCTTTCTTGGATACTTTTTATCTAATCTTTTGCTCG
>JAOTBA010000005.1:1829823-1863900 GCA_025629845.1 Erythroxylum squamatum | reverse complement strand
AAACATCCAACAGTTCAATATTACAAAGGGAGAAACATCCCTATATTAAACTCAAAGCTTTGTTCACTAAAATTAAGGAATGATTCATTGTACTCATCATATACATACCTTCTAATAAATCCCCGATGAAGAAGTTATAAGAGTAGGTAAAGTTCTCCAAATTAGGCAGTGTACATATACTGGACGGTATGCTCCCGGAGAGTAAGTTATGAGCCACATTGAGCTGTTCCAAGCTGATCATGCCACCAATTGAGTTGGACAATGAGCCCAGCAATTGGTTGAAGCTCACATCGAATACTGTCATAAACTATTAACTAACGTCATTCTGATCCCTAGAAAAGAAGATGTTGTGATACAGAATGGTAACTCTTCCAGTGAATTCTTTAATGCAAAAGCCATAAACTATTTTGGATCATAGTACCAGATGTTGGGTGGCATAAATTGGTTTGGGTAAAACATTCACGACCACGAGCTTCCTATACATTATGGTTGGCAGTGAAAAGAAGACTCCCTATCTATGATGGACAAATTAACTAAGTATATGACAATACCCAGTCGGTGCTATCTATGCAATTCAGACCAAGAATCACCCGACCATTTATTGTTTAAATTTACCTATTCAAATAAGGCTTAGAAGAAAATGCTTCAAAGGTGTGATATAAGGAACCTACCAAGTGTATGGTGTGATATTATAGAACAGAGCAGCAGGATAAGACATAGAAGAAAAGAAAGCAAATGGATATACTAGATCTAACTTTCTTACCTGGCGACAAGTCTGTGGGATGAGAGAAACAATCGGGTGTTTTAGGATTAAGCTAGAAGTAACGAGCTCTTCATTGATGAGTTATTGGGAAAAAATCAAAATGTCTTAGCAGATCGAACCGGAACCTGTTGTGGTTGATGAAGATTGCGTCCAGAGGTTTGTCAAACAGCTCTTTGGGAACGCTACCTTCAAATTCGTTGAACCTTAGATCTAAGAACTTGAGCTGAGGCAACTGCAGTACAACTCTCGGGAATTTCCCAGCAAACCTGTTGTTGCTTAGATCCAGCTCGAAAAGTAGCTTCAAGTTCTTGAACTTGTGAGGAATAGTTCTACAGAACCTGTTAGAGTTGATGTGAAACAAGGCCAGATCTGAAAGCAACCCGAGCTCCTCCGGCAAATACCTGGCATCTGAGAAGAGAGAAAGATGCGATGGAGGCATCTGAGAAAAGAGAAGAGAGAAAGGTGCGATGGAGGCATTCTGAGAAGAGAGAAGAGAGGAGAGAGGACGATGTAATGTTTAGGTTTTCAATTTCATCCGGTTATCAAATAACCGGTTCTTGGATAAACCAGCCGGTTCTCTGATAAACCGGCCGGTTTTTATATTCAAGTGTTATTAACTAAAACCGAATCAGACACATGGCCGGTTCAGACGATTTCCGGTCGGACCGGCCGGTCCGGTTCGGTTTTCACATCTTTGGTATTAACCACATAACTGTGGCTTGCTCTTTATGTAGTAGTTTTTCGTTTTAGCCTAGTTGTTTCAGTGTATTAAGGAGTTTTGTAGCATGCCTCTTCTGTATGTTAACCCTTTAATTCTTTAATAAATTTTTAAATTTCTCAACAACAAAAAAACATAAGCAGGCTATAAGAGCCCATCTGGACTGGAGCCTTGAACGAATAGCAACAGCAACGGATTGATCCCTGGGCTTGGATAACAATGAGAAAGGCGCTATTATCATCGCTGAATAAGGCTACCAAAAAGTTTCACCATCACTTGGAGACAAGTAACTCAATATTGCAGCTGTTCTATCTTTCCATCCATTCATTATTTTCCTTTCTCATGTTATACTAAGACTAACCAGTGAAATAATGAATTGAAGAGGGCATAATCAGGCGAGATGTACATAAGCGATTCAAGGGCAATCATCAAAGAATGAGTCCATGTCTCTGTCACAGATTCAGAAGACAATCTGTAAATAAACAGAGGAAAAACAGAAACCTCTATTGTTACTATCTAACAATCGCCTCCCTGTTTGTGACATTGAGTAGTCTGTTTGATAGGGCTTCAATTCTTCAGTCTCAACACAGGAATTGCCGGCAACAACCAATAAGTCCTTAATCTGCTAGCGATCTATAAATGATTTGTTCATCAAGTTGACAGCATCATCCATAAACTGCAGAGGGAAGAAAATTCAATAAAAATCGTGAGGCCAGAAACTGAAAGATGTCATATGAGTTTGTTCTTACAAAATCAGTATGCTAAAAAGCATTTGGCACTAGTATACAAAGTGACTTCAAATGTTGCAAAAATCAAATTAGGACAACCAGGCTTGTCCAACATATGTTAAGTTTCCTCTCAAACCACAAAAGACAGTGCAAATGATCATTGTTTTTCACTAGGGTTTTTCTAGGGATGAACCATTCCTTAAAAGCATCACTACTTTCTTGTTCACTCTGACTGAAAGCTTTTGTAAATATATCCATATACAAAAGCAGATACATAGATATATATGACCACAAAATTTGAAAAGAACAAACACATGCATTAGTTGGAAAGGCAAGAGCCACAGAACTACATCATTGAAGCAAAATGGGGGCCCTATTAGCCGCGCTTAATGTAATGCTTAAAACTGGTATTACAACGACAACCAAGATTATCTTCACCCATTTGAAGGCGCTTTCTTTTCTGTTCAAATTATCAACTTATCCAACTGAAATTATTATAGATTAAATACTGAAACAGACATTGGATATCCATTTTTCTACCACAAAACATCTTCTGTCAACCTTCCACGCCAATATAAAATTTTAATCGACCACATAAACCAGAAGTTAAAGCAGTCATTCATTTAAGTAATTACAAACAAGAACACCCTTTTGATCCACTTCAATATGGTAGCTATTAGTAATTATATATTTGCACAGAAGCACAATAAATGAACGGTTACCTTTCCAAGCAGCTTAAGTTCTCGTCCAACGGGCTCCAGAAATTTCAGGTTAACGTCAATGGGCCAAACCTGCCCAACCAAAAACCTCAGCAAACAATAAAAATGCGACCGATAACACAAAAGCTCTTTAACATAAAAGAAATATATACTTTGACGCCAACAATGCGAATAGGTTTGATTTGTCCTGGAACAATACAATCAGGACCAGCAGCTTCCAAAACAGCATCCACCGCCAACCCACTTCCTACAGGATTAGGATGCTGCACACACCAATTCCAAACCAAAGTCATGATAATAATAAATTAAACCCAGAGAAAAGGAAATGTTAATAGGGGTTACTTAATTACCTTCATAACGAAGAGAGCATAATTGGAATAAGGAGATTGCGAGACTCGGAGAAGAGGGGAGTGGTGGATTTTAGGTATGGGTTTGGAGGAGGTTGCGCGCCATGGGGCGTCCTTTTGAAGAATCGCTGCTCCTCCCTTCCTAGTCGACATTAATCAGTCCACAGAGTTAAGTCTGAAGCTTGCTACTCTTATCGCTTATCTAATCCTTACAATTGTCCTTATCAAGCTGAAAGACGAAGACCTAAATGTAAAATATCAAATTTCACAAGGTACCTGTTGATTTTTCAAATAACATTCACCAGTCCCCATACTTGTTTAATATTCTCAATTGAGTCCAACAAATCAATTTAATATTAACTTAATTTTCGTAATATTAATACAATTTGGTATTGACCTTTGGAATTCTGAAATGGCAAGGATCGGGTCGGGTGAGGCGTAAATGACGATTCGCAATCATGCCGCTGGGCCTCTTGCCCAAATTCACCGGTCTTTTGTTGGTTAGTTTTAAACTTTAATTAACATAGGAGGTTATTTACGAATTGTAGATTAACCTCCGTTATTGAAATATTTATATTAGAATTTAAAATAAAAATACATGATACGGAAAGAGACGATTAAGTAAGGCAGAATAAAAGGATAATGATAAAATGATAGCGTTGCTTGCGTCACAAAACCATACCATACGATCTAGAAATTATTATGGATCCATTGGTCCTTTGCTTGATAATGCCACTTTCCATGAGAACGTTGTGGACTAGTTTTAGGGATCATTGACATCTGATAAAAAGGTTAAGAGAAGATAAATATCAAGTTATGCTCAATGTAACCCATTTTTCCAATCACTTTCTCTTCCCTTTTTAAAATAGAAGGAACATTATAAGAACAAGAAGAAAAAAAAAGATTCTCACAAATCATTATTCATGTGCAGCATATTTGCCTACAAATCACATACATTTGTTTTTTCTATTCAAATTACATTTATGGCTGCTATTCTTGATTTCTTTAATGATTTGATTGGGATTATAAAAAAAAAAAAAAAGAAGACAAAATTAGAAAAGAATAGTTACCAAAACGAGGATGAGCATTTCTCCGTTTTTCTTTTTCTGTTTCCATTACGATGAACCATCCAATCCAACGATCAGAAATGGGTTAAACGGTAATCATATCCTCACCCCCTTTCTCTACTGCAACATCTGCCAGTCTCTTCCATGTCAACTCTCGCTGCTCTTCCAATTCTCTAGCGTTGGCCTCTTTCTCTGCGTACTGCCTCTCACACTCTTCAAACAACTGCGCATCCATCTCCACAAACATTTTTCGAACATTGACTGTCAGCCCGTGAACTGCCTGATTCCAGTGAGTCTCAATATTCTTCTGCAGTGCCTCAAATATAATTGGCAATATGACACCACGATTCTGAGCAATTAGGCCAACTATGTGCTCATTATTCCACAAAAATAGCGCTCGCTCTGCAACCTGCCAATGGAATTTGATGTCAGAAAATATTCAGAAACAATAATAACAGTAGCATCATATGTTCGCAGTAATATGTAACAAGATTGAGTAACTATAGTTGATTCCATGTCTACAGCTATAGCTTCTTGGAAGGGACAGAAGAAATATAGAAAGAATGGTATCTCAACAAAGTTCTCCATCACCAGTCAACAGAAAACAGGAACTCCTTTATAACAATTATTTCAAGTATTCCTTTATGGACAAAAACGACCCCGTGTGAGAATATTTTTTCAGATAAGAAAGAAGGGGAATTAGTAAATTACTTCCCAAATCATAAATAGCCTCCACTTATTGAAAATAATGTAGCATGAAGGAAATATTGCCCCGGATTTTTATTTTCTCCACCAACCTAACTCATGGGAGCTCCAAATGAATTGTTTCAGCATTATGGCACAATGTGGCATCCAATGCTTTTAAGGCATGTCCTAATATATGATTTGCTAATGAAGAAGCATGAAAGATCTGGCTAACAATTCATAGGAAAATGCATCATGGAAAGCAGTTTGAAGAAGAACAAGAAAAATAAATACATACTAAATAATTGTATCTTATTACTTATTAGAGGTCCAATTCCCTTCACCGAAAATACAACTAGGAATACCTTGTCGAGGATTACATAATTGATGTTCTTTACTTCTGGAAATTAAGGCACCAAAATGCACAAATCATGTTGCAATACGGTAGGCTCTGAAATTACTACAGTCAATTAGTTTGCTATCCTACTTAATAGCCGTAAGGGTATTTTCTGGAAATTTAAGGCTCCAAAATGCACAGATCACATAGCACATACTGTAGTTTCTGAAATTACTAGAGGCAATGAGTTCACTATCCTACTTAATGGCCATAAGGGTACTTTCTGGAAATTAAGGCACCAAAATGCACCAATCATGTTGCAATAATGCAGTTTCTGAAATTACTACAGTCAACGAGTTTGCTAGCCTACTTAATGGTCATAAGGGTATTTTCTGGAAATTAAGGCACCAAAGTGCGCCGATCACGTAGAAAATACTGTAGTTTCTGAAATTACTACAGCCAATGAGTTTGCTATCCTACTTAATGGCCATAAGGGTATTTTCCGGAAATTAAGGCACCAAAATGCACGGCTCATTTAGAAAATACTGTAGTTTTTGAAATTACTAGAGCCGATGAGTTTGCTATCCTACTTAATGGCCATAAGGGGTCTTTTTTTGGAAATTAAGGCACCAAAATGTACCGATCATGCTGCAAATACTGTAATTTCTGAAATAAAAACTAGAGCCGATGAGTTCGCTCTACTTAATGGTCACAAGGGTAGAATCTTGGAAGTAATGATGAATTGAATTGTTTGCCAGTATAGGGGTGGAGATAATGCATACCTCTACTGATGTATAGGATTGAGATCCCAAGCAGGAATTTCCATATAAGCAGGGAATATTTCACAAAGAGGAAATCAAAAAGGCATAGCAATTTCCACAGCCCATGCCAAATGGTCATATAAAAACTTCTATGTGCATGTTAATAAGCAAAAACACCAAGAGAATAAAAATTTAAAACCAAGTTCGTTGAAAGAGAATTCAGTTCAGAAAGAATCATAAAAATCAAGTCTTCAAATAAATGGATCATGCTGCAATCTGCTGAAGTCAAGATCTTCATGAAAAAAGTTTAAGCCAACCAAAGAAGAAAAGGTTAATCGGAGCTGAAATATCAGTTGAAATCAGTTGATGGGCATCAACGAGCAATTGATTTTCAGAAGAAAAAAGGAAATAAAGAATTATGCAATAACAAGCTTTCATTTGAGAGGACAGAAGAAGGCAAATAATAAGGCTTCAGTTACTATGACTGGCTTCCAAATAACATCACATTTAAATGCTCCACAAAATCTTCAAGGATTGAATAAATTAATGCACAAGAAACATTTCCATAATAGAAGCACATGGCCAAGACAAACTGTTCCAACCTTAGACAAGTTGAATAATGCGACATCAGAATGGGTTAACAGATGAGCATATTTTGCATTTAGCAATACAGTATCTGTAATTCTATAACAAGCCATATAAGTATTACCATAAATGAAATGTGGCGCCTATAAACTACTGAAACATAATTTACAAGCTGAATCATCAACATAGAACAAACAAAGACGAAATCACATGGGTCAAATTAGTCACATCGACACTGACATTAAACCTCATTAATGAAGCAGTACTACATTTATAGGCAGTATGAAAGCATCTCAAACATTCAACAATGACACCCATCATTTACAGAACATAAGGCAATACGTTCTTTTCTCTAACAGAAGGTAACTGAAAAAACAGCGAATTGGTGCATGAAACAAATAGCAATTACTGCAGTTAAATGCACCAATCACGTGCGCAGACATTATTTTCACGACAACTAAATATAATTAAAGGCCGACAAATATTGAATTCTATAGTGGAAACGATAACTTGTAAAGCGTAGACAATAGGCTAATCATCAAAAACCATTTGTCTAAGTTGAATTACAAGTTATTTCACTTGCACTTTTTCATAATTAGCGTTTTCAATTTATCTGGCTGTATTCTACCTTAATTAACCACGTCATAACATACGAAATCCAAATACTCCAAGAAATAAAGTATGCTAACATTTCTTTTCTTGTAATAAGTTTGGCAATATTCTAAAACCTGAAAATGGGAGCTAGTAAGGCAGCGAGCAATTTGCCTGAAAAGCAGAACCATGCAGCGTTGAAACTCAGCAGACTGCGTGGCCTCAAGCACTTCCTCAAGTTCTCCAAGGAAGAGAACTTCCTTCTGACAATTAGTCACCGGCCAGAATTTCAACAACCCCCTTATAACTGTATCCGCCAGCTTATAATCCTTTTCAACAAACTGAACAATACAATAAGACAGTTGCTGATGATACAATGAAACCTGCTTTGGTTTATGCAGAGGAATCAATGCTCGTACAAGGAACAACTTATGCTCTTCTTTCATTGGCAAAGCAAATCCATTTATAATACTCCCTAAAATCTCCAACAATTCTCCAATCCCACTATGTCTCTGAGTCTCATATATAAACCCATAGAATATATTATTAATCGCCTTCCTTATAAAAGGCCGATGAACCATAAATTTCCCATAAATCCTATGAAGAACCGTCTTCAAATACTCCCTCTCTCTCGGGTCCTCCGTATCAAACAAATCCAACAGCTTCAAAACAAAGGAGTGATCAATATACCTCTTCGCGACCTTCGCGTCCGTATCAGACGAAACGACGTATCTCAACAAAAGCTCGTACACAAGCTGCAAATGAGGCCATGACGGCTCCAAGGTCGGCTCATCCTCTTCTGGATCAGCCGCTTCCTGGCCCGTGTTCTCGTGAGGCGCCGGAGGCAGGCATCGGAAAATGTTGACAGCGACCATCCTAATCATCTCCTCCTGACAAACCTCCGATATCTTACCCGACCCGGACTGGATGAAATCCACGAGCTCTAGAAGTGTCTGCCTCTTGATTTCCTTCTCACGAGCGGACTTCAACGTGTCGCTGAAATCGAATTGGAAGCAACAAATCTGGAGCTTTCGCAGAAACAGGTTTTGGCGCTCCGAAGCCGGCACGTCGCGGAACATAGGGAGCGGCTCCACCGCCTGCATTGGTGGCGGAGCTTTTACCGCTGCCGAACCGACCTGAGTAGTCGGAGCCGTGCGTGACGCGTGGTTAACCACCACATTTGAGGGGGGACCCGACCCGGAGTTTCTACCCGACGGCCCGAACCCGTATTCGTTGCCCTCCGATTTGGAGGGCTTACGCTTCATGATCTTCTTGAACATTTTCTCAAACCCTAACCCTAAAACAAATAATTACGATAAAAAACTACTCAATCACGGATTGTTGATCGGACGGTGAAAAGTTATCCGGATTCAGTGTGCTTCAATGGATCATCACGCATTGGATAATAACATCACAGCGAAAAGGATGAAATAGTTATGATCTGTTTATCAGCAAATCAACATAAACGGATCTCAGACGGAAGCCGGAGATGAAACTTTCCTTTACCAGAATCCAAATGGCCAGTCATTGGAGCCGATGGACGGAATGCCGGTCAGATGATCAACGGCGTCGGTTAATCTCATAAAAGACAGACAGGGCGAGAAAGAGATAATTTTAGATAGAAGAGAGAGAGGGAGGGAGAGATAATGGGAGTGAGGATAGTGGGAGATAATTAAAGCAAAGAAAGTTGAAACAAAATGGATTCATTTACAGACCAGTAGTTTTCTAAGGTTAAGTAACATCTTAATCATATCTCACCGCCCATTGATCAGCACTTTCAATTTTTATAATTCATTTTCCACATTTATGAATTTTTTTGAAATTATAATATTACAGGAAACTAAAAGCCATAAATAGTTTGATTTAAACTTGTGTTTTGGTTCGACAAAGTCAAAATACACTTACAGTTACAACTAATTTGGTTTACAAGAAACCGGTCATTTGTTCATTGGCGTGTACACAGAGAACAATAAATGTGCTGACTGACTCGTTATTTAGGCTGAACATTTTGCTGTTGGTATAACCTATTTTGATATTGCACCTATCGGATGCCAACGTATTTTACTTAAGGATACATCGGGATCTGTTTCCCCTATTTATTTTTGTAGTCTGCTCCAATAATTTTCTTTAATCAAAAAAATTGTAGAAAGGGCAGTAGCTTTTTGAGTAAAATAGTCAACATTGGGCTGACACAGCGTGTCTATTCTGGTGTGTGTGAAGTGGGTACGACTGACATGACTTGCCTTTAGAAATGGCCAAGTCAATGATTCCAAGATGCCATAAGTGTGAGAGTACTATCTATGTGGGGCCAGTTTGGATGATATTTTGGAAATGTTCAAAGGGATAAGGCGTTATAATTAGATACTGATTTAATGTTAAAAGTGCTGGTTAATCAAGATCCAGTTAAATCTCAATTTAGGTTGAAACATAGAAAAACGAGGCAACCCCACCTTCCGTATACTTTCTTGAGTTTGATCTTTTTAAGAAAAACATTTTGTCCATATTTTATGAATTTGTGGATTGATTTTGGAACGAATGGCATATGGGTTTAGATCTCTAATACTACAAATAAAAAGGTGTTTTATTATCTAACTTAAATATAATTTGTTAAATGACATGTTTATTTTAACTATTAAATTAATAATTGAAGTTGGAAAAAGTGTAATTATCTAATCTATACTAATCATAACTTAAGAAATGCAATTTATTACCGCAGAAGTACCACATAAAAAAAGTGTCAAGTATCAAAATGTAGTGTTTTATTATTACCATTAAAACACAATGAAAAAAAACGTATTTTGTTTATATTGTTTGAATTCTTAGTTTTGTTTTATTTCAATTTTCATAACTTATGAAAATTATAAAAAGTGATTTCTATTTTCTATTTTTATTTTTTCATAATCTAATTTGCTACCAACTAAATATATATTATTTAATTATTTAATATTAATTATTAATAAAAACTATAGAAATTTTGTTAATACATCGAGCAAATATAGCCAAGAGTAAAAAGTTGTTCCTTACGTCCTCCTTTTCTCCATCCTTCCGGATTGCCTTTAGCTTTTTTCTTCCATTATCACAACCTAGTTTTGACCTCTCAAAGACATTCATGTCTTTTCCCTTTAAATTTCCTCTTCCCACCAGCATCATCTTACCGTTTTCCTCACATTGCTTCTATCAGACTCCCTTTCTACAACTCGCCACCTCTTTTATTTAGCAATAAATCAGTCAATCCTGTCTTGCATCCCTCTGATTTCCCCCATTGCCCCTTCCCACCAAACCATCTTCATCCTCATCTTCTAAGAACTCATCCCTGTCTTTACTTTCAACACTACCTTCCCAAAAACCATTACCTTCTTCACCTTCCAAGCAACCTCCCCCGAAAACATAGAAGCAAGTGGTTGGTGATAAACCATCCTAGACCCTCACTTTTACTCCACCTCAAGAGTTGGATGGAAAGCTTGTGGTGTGTCCTGACATTTTGACTCTCCAAAAGGAAGTTAAGAGCTGGGAATCAACACTTGTCAGATTTTTCTTTAATCAAAGACTCGCCTTCCCTCTCATACAACACTAGGCCACTAGAACATGGAAAGCAAAGGGTTTATTAGATGTCTTACTCACTAAGAATAACCTCGTACTCTTCACTTTTATATCTATATCCAATGCTCGAAAAATCCTTGAAGATGGTCCATGGCATCTCGAAAACCAACCTATCTTTTTACAAGCTTGGCAACCTAACTTACGGTTTGAAACTATAAAGATTCAAAATGTCCCTCTCTAGATTAACTTTCACAATGTTTCCTTGGAATATTGGACCACCCAGAGGTTAAGCTCATTAGTTAGTCATGTTGGCAAACCATTATGCATGGATGAACATACTGCTATGAAAAGCAGAATTGGTTATGCTTGGATTTGTGTAAGCACTGAACTTTCTAAGGAGCTACCGAATGTGATTCCTATAATGAGGCTGGGAGAAGAAATAACCTATGGGAGGACACCATTGCCATATCCTATCAATAGAGACCACCTTCCAAATTGCATAGAAAAGGATGGAAAGCTAGGGGAAGAAATTCATCATTGGTAGATCCTGAACGATAGCTGACTATTATTCCCACGTACTCTACTTCAACTGTTAATCCAGTGGAGCAGGTGAGCCTTGCTATGATGCAAAATTCCAAGCAAGACACCCACCTTGAATTGACCTCAGTTTAGAGAATGGATCTCTTAAAAGGTAGTCAACCAATATCTTCTAATGCCAGAAGCCAAAACATAATAACATATTGCACCACGGAACATTTGCCGAACAACGGTGATATCCAAGAGCCTGACAGCAAGGTAGTACCATAAGCTATAAACTACATACCTGAAAATGTTTCTAGTACTTTAAGTGATACCCCGACATCTTCTACCAAATATGAATCACCTAAGTCCACCTCTACTATGAATACTCAAGCAGAGGATCCTTGCACTAAAAATGGAGTGAGTGGATAGACTTTCCAAAATGTGGAGAGAAGACAATCAAAATGAGGCAAAAGTAAAAGATCTACAGGTTTCTCCTTTTAATGTCTATCATAACATGAAATGTGTGTGGAATAAATAGCCCCTTTAAGCTTTTGGCTTTAAGAGACTCTGTTTTTCATGAAAAACCTCTGCTAATTGCTCTTCTTGAAACCAAAATAAAATTACAGAACCTATGCAATCTACATGTCCTTGGTCCCTAATGGAGTATACTTTCCAATCACTAACATCGTACCTTTGGAAGAATAATCCTTTGTTATAAAAAGGACTAACTCAAGGTAGAATTGTTGGACTGAAATGAGCAAGCTATGCATCTCTATTTGACATTATGGTAGGACAATGTTGATATAAACATTTCCTTTATCTAGGCGAGTAGCTACTCATTTTAGAGAAGAAGTCTTTAGAGCAATCTCAAAACATTTAGCAACTATATTTCTAAACCATGGTTGATTTGTGGTGATTTTAATTTCATACTCTTCCCTTCAGAAGCTCAGGGTCATTGCAATCTCAAAAACCATTCAAATGATTTCAAAGATTGTGCTCAGGACATTGGCGTGACTCGTCTGAAATTCATTGGAAATACCTTACTTGGTCAAATAAATAGACATCATCTTCGCATATAAGCAAAAACTTGATCATGTAATGGTGAATGATACTTAGTTAAATGTATTTCCAAGTAGTTTTGCTAACTTCAAGGATCCATTATTTTCATATCATTCTCCCATTATAGTCGATAGTTTGTTTCAAAAAGTTCATCCTCATTTTCCCTTCATATTTAACAATTATCTTATGCATGATCTTGGCTTTCCCGAGACTTGCAGGACGGGTGTTGACTTCCATTGTGTAGGTACTAAATAATTTTGTTGAAATGCATCAAGCATGAGCTTAAACGATTGAAGTCTGTATGAGGCTCCACATTATCTGCTATCCACTTGAGAAGATCAGATCTTAAAGCTATACAATCAACGCTTGCGGCCTTGAGCCCCACTGATCAGAATCTCGTGAATAAGGAAAAGATTGGAACTAGCAATTATCTTCAAGCTGTTAGCAACCGCCATTCTTTGCTTCAATGAAGAGTAAATGTTAACTGGCTTAAAGATGGTGATCAATGCCCTAGTTTTTTCTTTAATCCATTCTAGTAAGGAGAAATTTCAACAAAATCCACTCTATTAAATCCACAGCAAGTTTACTACTCTCGAACTCTCAAGACATTCAAGAAGAAGCTACTAGTTACTTTACTTCTCTTTTTGGATTGCCTAACTAGTCGATAGTCTCCCTCCATGAGCTTTGTTCACTTAATTTGAATCAAGTTTCTCCACTAGATTAGGATCTTCTAATTCAACCTGTTGAAGATAAAGACATTGAAAGCGTAATCTTTGGGATGGATGGTTCGAAGGCACCCAAGCCTGATGGATTTAATGGCCACTTTTTCTAAAAATCATGGCATATCACAGGTGGTTTTGTGAAACAATCAGCTTAGGAATTCTTCACAAATGGGATACTCCTTAAGGAAATCAATAGAACTTTTCCCTACTTGATCCCTAAATGTCTCAACCCTTTTACTTTAGGAGACTTTCGACCTATAGCATGCACTTACTTCCTATATAAGATCATCATTTCTAAGATATTAGCTACAAGATTGAAGAAGGTTGTATCTCCTTTGATCAGTGAGAACCAAGGAGCTTACATGAAGGATCACAATATTGGTGATAACATTCTTATTGTCCAAGAACTTCTCAACGGCTACTCTCGCTCCATTTATGCTTCCAACTATATAATGAAATTTGATTTTTATAAAGCTTTTGATAGCATTAGCTGGGAATTCATATGGATCATGCTCTAAGCTTTCAGATTTCTGATTATCTTCATCAATTGGTTAAAGCAATGTATTACCTCTGCTTCTTTAGCTGTGCTCATAAATGGTAGTCCCACGAAATTTTTTTTAGGCAACCAGGGGTCTCTAATAGAGGGATCCTCTTTCCCCCTATATCTTCATCCTATATATGGAAATTCTTAGTTTCATCATCAAACAAGAAGTGCAGCTTAACCCAAACTTCAGATATCACTCCAAATGTAAAAAAATTACTTTACTTAACCTTGGGTTCGCTGATGACCTCCTTATTTTTTGTAGAGCTAAGATGAGTTTTATTAACACTCTCGTGAAGGCCCTGAGCATCTTTAAAAGCTATTCCGGGTTGCACATCAATCCTAATAAGGCCTTTTCATTCTTTCCAAAGCTGCCTTGGACCTCCAACCTCTTATTGCAAAAGCTACTGATATGAACTCCACCAACCCTCCAATTTTGTATCTGGGACTTATAATGACTACCAAGCCAATGATCTGAATATCGTTCCGTTCCGGCTGGGATTCGGTACCGGAACGTTAACAAATGTACCGAAAAAAAAATCGGCCAGTACCGGTTGTTTTCGGTCGATACCGAAGATACCAGAAAAATCCAGACAGTTCTACAAAATTTAGAAAACCTAGGGACTAATTTGCAAATAACCAAAAATTAACCCTAAAAAAACTACCCCCCTGACCTTCGGCCGCCCACTCTCTTCTCTCTTCTCTGTCGCCCGTCGCCTGCCTCCGTCTATCGCCCTCCGTCTGTCCTGCCTGCCTCCGTCTGTCGCCCTTCGCCCCCCTCCCTGGTCTGGATCTGGACTCCGGTGGTCTCCTCGCGTCTTCCTCTTCTCCTCCGTCCGTCTGTCGTCCTCTGGTGGTCTCGCCGGTCGCCTCCGTCGCGTCGTCCACGCCGCCTAGGTACTTGGACATTAGCTGAGCCAGAGAAAAAGCAAGTGGAATCAATCGCATACCTCACTCACTACGATGCAAAAAGACAGGAAAACAGATCTGGGTTTAGCTTGTTATGTTGATTTATCTCCTCAGGTTGCAGAGAGATGGAGAAGAAGAGAAAGAATGGAGCTTTATCGATGGAATCACTTTGCTAAAAAGGGAAGCAGAGAGAGGGAGAGAGAAATGGAGGCAAGTGAAACTGGTGGCCCCATCCATAGCTGTACATTTGAAGAAAGAAAGTATCTTTCTTGGATACTTTTTATCTAATCTTTTGCTCGAAATTGATTAATATTATACATAATAATTTATAAAAATCACAATCACATTTTATTAAAATTTTTGTTGAGGAAGAATTAAAAAAATATGTAAATTTATTATTAATTAATAAAGAAATTATTTATTATAGACTTATAAAAAATTAAATACAAATTATTAATATATTTTATATTATAAATTTTTTAGTTATTTAATAAAATTATTAAACATTAATAATTTATATATCATTTTATTGAATCTTATTTAGCTTAATATAATAATAATTAAAATTGACAAATTAAAATAAAAATTTACCTAATTTAATTAAATTTTAGTTAATTAAACTTTAAAGCAAGCTTGAATTTAAGAAATTGTTGAGACATGAAAATGAAAATAGCAAACTAGTTGGCCTAATTTTAAATTAATAAAATATACTCAAATGGATTAAATTTTTAGGTGCAATTTTAAATTAAACAATAACAATTAGTAAAATTTTCAACTGACAAGCAAGATTTGAGATGTTTAATAGTACACATTATTACCCTTAATTAATATAAAGATTGTTTTCAAATGATCAGTTTAATATAATTTTAAATTAAGGAGGTGTAAAATTTGGTTTAAATAAGTTGAATTTTTAGTTAAAATAATATTAATTTAAAATTTAAAATTTAAAATGTTGTTTATTTTAAAATAAAATTAAAATAATATCGATTGAGATTATTTTAATAATTTTTGAATATTCGATCCAGTGTCTTTGGAACAATAAAATGAAAGGGAAATATATGTAATAAATATAAAAATAGATATATAATGTAAATAGTCTATATATATTGAGAGAGCAGGCAAAAAGAAGAGTCTAGAAAGAGTTGTAGCTGTACTGTAGTACTCGGTCCTTCGTCTTCCTCTCCCTCAAAATCTACCTTATCTCATGGCGTCTACATTTGTTACAGTACCTGCAATGTCCTTCTTTGTTCCCAACACCAATGCGCCTTCTCTTGCTCGTCCAGCACTCGTAGGTTAGTCGCTTTTATGTATTTTAAAGTTTTAGACTACTTAACAGCACTGGTTGCTGGTTTCTTTTTTAACCTAATTCCTTTAGGGGTATACTATTGCAGGAGGGTTGAGGAGAAATTCCTTGAGAATTAATGCCGTTGCAAAGAAATGGGAACCCGCAAAGGTCTTGTCTTTTTCTCTTTTCATGTCTAATCTTGCTCGTTATTTGAGGTTTAACTTCTGCTGCATAACTGTTGTTTGGGTTTTGTAGGTTGTTCCTCAAGCTGACAGAGTTCTTATCCGCCTCGAAGAGCTACCCGAGGTCTACTCCTACCCCTTTATGTTTATCTGTTTTACTTCATTGTTTGTGCCATGTTCTGTGTTTTTGTTCATTTCATTTTCGACTCCAAAAGTTAAAGTTTTTTGGCACTGTCCCAATACTCTAAATGGCTTGTTGATTAAATGTTCAGACTTGGAATTGAGAAGTTCGATTCTTTTTAGTTACGTGCGTTTGTTTGCTCGGGATTTTGGATAATATGCAATCTTCACCTGCAAAACTAACTTGGGTTTTCAGTTTCAACTGGTGGAACCAGATTCCATTCCCTTTTAAGTTTTGATAATCATAGTTACACCTTTGATTCGCACTTGGAGACAATATTGCATATTCCCATCTAAAACTGTTATCTGACAATTTGGTTGTGAAGTATAAGAGTAAAGGAGGTCGAGATCAGTGTATCATTTCCTTATCAAATCTCATCTACTACGCTGATATATAAAATTTATGCTGCAGAAATCTGCTGGTGGGGTTCTGTTGCCCAAATCTGCTGTCAAATTTGAGCGTTACCTCATGGGCGAGGTGAGTGAATTGCCGGCTTGCCAGCTTTTGGCTTTGGCTTTGTACATGGAAGTCGATTCTTGTCACTTCTAATATATGCAAATACTTGATTTAGGTACTTTCTGTTGGTACTGAGGTCGGACAGGTGGAGATGGGAAAGAAGGTAAGCAGTAGTAAACAGTCGATTGAGTCCTAAGAAACTAATGTATTGATTTCTAAGTTATCATTCTCTTGTCAGAGTAATATGCTTCTCTGCAAATTAATGTTAAGAAAGATGATCTCTCGGCCATTAACATCAATATCTAATTTGTTTTGCAGGTTCTATTTTCTGACATAAATGCATATGAGGTCAGTAACATTAGTTTAACAGGGAAATCTACAATCTATTTGCAACGTTTGCTCACATTGTGGTTTGTAAGCAAAGCAATGGTGTTGCCTCCTCTATCATTATTACCTGAATATCTGTGTGTTGTTCAGGTTGATCTAGGCACGGAAGCCAAACACTGCTTCTGCAAAGCTGATGATTTGTTAGCCGTGGTCGAGTAAAGACGGAGATTTCTCTGTTACATTGTTATTGAGGGGCATCCTTACGAGGGTTCTTGAGCCTTGTTTATTGGTAATCTTGGGAAATTTTTTTTTGAAGACTTGCAATTTGGGATTGGGTTAATCTAGCCCTTCTTTCTTTGTTTTCTTGTGTGTTATTACATCAAAAATATGGAATGACTAAAGGTTATGTTCTTGGCACCTAATCTAGGAACAGCATAGTAACTCTTCACAACTAAATCTCAGAACTTGAAAAATACAACCGGAGAAACAGGAGCCTGAGCTACTTTGCCCGAGGACATCACCGGCCTTGGTGTTATGTTCTGTCTAAGATCAAGAGGAAAAATGTTGCCTTCATTTTACGAGACCAAATTGTGAATCATAACCATTTCAGATTATGATTAGTCCACAAAAGTTAGGAAATGGAGAGATTATTCGCTGGGTAGATGCACCAGGAAGCAGAAACAAAAAGTTGGTAACAAGTTTTAGCCTAGATAAAGATTCACTGATTCGATGTTTTCATGTTGAAAGAATGCCAAAAAATTTCCAAGTTATTGCAGTCAAAATTATGGCCAAAACCCGGAGCTGGACAACGAAAACCCCAAGACATGTAAAGGAAAAAGCTCCAACTGAGTTAGAACTCAAACAAGCGCAATTCGACCATTCCCTCCTTTCTTTTTGGAGAATACCAAGCAACTACTTTTCCAGAACGTAAAAGCCTCAATGAACAAGTCAAGCTGTATATGAGGTCTTCCACATGGGGCCCTTTTCTCTCTGGTGAAGAACCTAGTGAAAACTTTGAATCAACTCTAAAGCCGACCGGGCCAACAATCTGCAGAAAATAAGGAGCTATCACGATAAGGAACTTTGCGTAGCTTTATTCTTTGAGGTGAATTTGAAGTTAACTGGTTTATTCTTCTACAGACTGAGAAGTTAGAGAAAGGGTACCTGCTGCTGAAGGATCAAACTCAGCTTGGGAGAAGAAAGTGGACTACTTTCTGCACTGTCTGAAGATCTCCTCAAAATATTGAAGACCTTCTTTGTAAGAGCAGACGCCGAACAGATGTCCAGGCGAGCGTCTAACCTGGTGAGGTCACCATATCGTTTTCTGAACTTCCCATGTTGGAATGTATAGCAAACTGACCCAAACAAATCAGCACTAAATGGGCTTCTTTTTCCATCAGCATGTACAGAATTCTCACTGCCGCTTAACCAGGCCTCGCACGAACCACCTTGCATGGAACAAATAATTAACATCAAGCTTCTTCTTTTTGTCCCCTTTATTTCATAAAGAAGCACTTAGAGCTAGAAAAGTGATTCATGTGAAATCTCTTCCAAGAGAAAAACAAGAATCTGAAACATTTATCTTACAATTGCTAATCTTGCAGCGACCATTCATTGCTGAATGGTGCACTTTCAAAAATGAAGAAATAAAAGGCATAAGAAACAAACACATCTATCAACTGTTAGTCACTACACTGCATCCAGAAAAATTACCAATAATTCCAGATATTGTTGCATGAGGTTCTTTCATACGTTGATCATATGCAGTATGCCAAAACCAACCCTGTTCTTTCTTTATTAAAAGATCCTTCTTAGTCTCCTTTTTCCTCCAAAAGTCCTTGCTCTTCTCGTATGAAAAGGCAGCCTTTGCGCATAATCCGGGCAACAGAGCCAAAGGTGCCTCACCATTTGTGCCATTAACAGCCTGGGGGTGACCAGTATTTTTGTGGATACCAAAACGGTACCGGAACCCAGATTCAGATGTAAGGGAAGACATATCTAAGGATATCGACTCCGGGACATCCCAGTATCCTCCTTTACGGTCAATATACAGCTCTGGCCATCCAGCCTCCAAAGTGATATCATGATCAGAAAGCTACGAACCACAAAGTATCAAGTGAAACAGTTAAGTCAACACAACAAACAAGAAAATTAAATAATGAAGGCATAATCCTCCTTCCCCATCTCAGCGAAATTAAGGCCCCATACGTGAAAATATAACAGAAATTAACAAATTAAAGGTAATAAAAATATCAGTATTAAGCATTTGGTTTATTATTCATAAAGTCTCATAGAAGAAGCCATATCTATCTTTTCTTGCCATTTCCAAATATATTCTAAGAGACAGGAACTAAACTAAAAAGTCAGCAAAAAGAAGTGTTTTGGAATGAATCACCAAGCCTTAGGTGTGGCTATTAGCATACAGAAGAAACATTTTCCTTTGAAAACGATCTGACTAAAGAGAATGTATAACAATCATCAAATAAATGTAAAAGGGAAGCTGCAAAGTTGCTAAGTTTTCTACTCAAATGAAAGAGAGCATGGGAGACGAATGAAATATAAATGCATGCCTTTTGATAGAGCATCATTTTGTAGCGAGGTCTCTTCTTCTCACCATGCCGTTCTGCTCGCAGCAACAGAGACGTTGTGGAAGTAAGGGAAAGTTGTGCTAATAAGCTCATAGAATAAAGCGACTTATCCAAAATATGCTTGGCTGCATCTTTAAATAAAGAGTAATCCAATTCCTCAGCATTAGAAAGTTCTGCTTTGATGGATGAAAACAGTTTTTTGGGTCGGAATTGCCCAATTAATCCAAGCCAACTGTGGAGAGAGGTATTATTAAACACAAGAATGAGTGTAATCATGAACCAGGCAAAGCAAGTACCCTTCAAGAGAGAAGTAAGAAAACTCATGCAACCTTGTCTGTCCAACTTCTCATTTACGTTTTCTTAGTAAACATAGTTCTTTGAGGTTAATGAGAAAGAAACTTGTGAAATTCATGAAGAATTTGAATTTCTTATAAGCCCCACATAGAGTCAAAAAGCCTGCAACTGCCACTTGCATCCTAAAACTAAAAACTGAAGGAAAGTTAGAACTATTAGATGGAGGGCAATTAGCTCCAGATACTCCCGTTAAAAATCTGTCTTGGGAGGGAAAATTCACAACACTAATAATACGTTTGAAGCAAGTACTGTTCCATGGAATTTTACCCAAAAATAACAAACTCATGGTTATCTATAGCAATCCCACGATCAACATTCGAACTGAGCAAGGTGATTACACTCAGATAGAATGTAGTCTATTCCACACCACAATCCGCTGTAACGATAATAAGGCTTCTATCTTTAACAACAATTGGACATAAGAAAAAACTCAAATCCTAAAACCACCACCTCACAACCCAAAAGCACAACCAAGTAGAGGAAGGAACGAGATTAAACACACACAGAAATAATCAAAATGAAAAACAGGTCAAAGAGAGTACCAGTCAGCGGCAGTAAGCTTGAGCAGGGCAGACTGAAGAGAAAAAGAACCCAGTTCCTTTTGGGAAGTTGGAGAGTAAGATGGAATTAGACCAAAAGGAAACCCTGGTCCCATAAGCGAAAGTTGTTGAATCCGAAGTGCCCTGCTGGCTCGGGTGACGTCAAGCGGAAATGGGTCGCCGGGAATGGAGCGAGCACAGCCTTCAAGGGTTTGTGGGGACGAAATGGGTTGGTCCCAGAAGGCGGAGTCCATTGCTGACCTCAAGTTCGCCATTTGGGAAACACGGAGCTTTCAAAAAGTTTCCTTATCCGCGGGTTGTGTATCAGTTTTGTGAAAGACAGAACTTATGAGACAAGTGGTGAGGAGGGTTTTTGGTAATGCTAAAGGGGTTTTGTTTCTATGTTTGTAGTGACATGTGAGAGGTTTTACGGTTTGGTGTTTAGCTATGGGGTTTTGGTTAAGGATTCAGAGGCTGGTGGATGCTTTGTTTGTATTGGTATTTCATGAAAAGCTTGTTTCTTTCTGAAATTGGTCCCATCACATTCTGGTGGATGGTTCACTCTACATAGGCTATAACCACCATTTCAAGGGCTTTCATTCATTTGGTACTTTTGGGCCATTCCATTAGGGTTTATAGATTGATTGTTTGGTCCTAGATGGCACTTGATGATGATTTGATTAAAGTTTGTATTTTGGGGAAGAGAAATTAGTCCCATTCTTTGTCCAAATTAATAAATTTAATTTAATTTGATGGGATTTGAATTTAGATTCGAATATTTTAAACCAACTTAAATTAATTCAAACATGAAAAAAAATTGAAGCCAAAAATTAGGAAAATTTAATCAAATTTAAATTAGATCAATTCAAAGTCAACGAATCAGATTAAGTTAATTTATATTCAAATTCAAGTATTCAACTTTGTTAAAGTATATGCTTACTTTATCATGTGTTTGATTATGCATGTTCTCAATGCTATATGCATCTTACTTGAATAGTGCATGATGTGAATCAAGTTATGAAGGGGCTCATTCACCTTACTTGCAAGGCAATGTGTCCAAAAGGTGTGGAAAATTATAGAAATGTTCCACTTCTAAGCTAAGATGAGGATGTGGTGCACAATTTTTGACCATTTGGATTGACAAAAGGTAAAGTAACATCCTAATACCAAACCTCCACTTTCATTTACCTTAAAGTTGCTTCATAATAATTAGTACAATGACAAGCATAACAAGCTCCACCAAAATTAAAGAAACACATGAAGAAGGAAAGAAGAAGAAGCCTTGTCATGAATAAACCCCTATTATTCAATATGAAATTCCATTCATTTGAAAACTAATAGCAATCTTCAAACTTCGTTCTTTTAATCGAGCATAATAATGCGTATCAAACCTTAATAAATTCGAAAATGCAACACCAAATTTTAATCATGTATTGTTTCGAATCACATTGAAAATTCAAACGATCCTAAATTTTGGGATCTCGTTATAGCGAAATACAATAGAAAAAAAAATTTATACCGATATTGAAAAGATTATATTTTAGAGACAAAAAATTGGATAAATTTGTCAATCGTGGCACACGGGAGTAGTGCACATAATACAAAAACTAAGTATCAAATCACATGCAAAACAACTATTAGGGAAATGTCACCATTTTACCTAACAATCATGGGGGAAGCTTACAAATTGTGCAAATGGTATGTTTTAAACATCATCTTGACCATTACGTGCACAATATTTACATTCCTAAAAAGGCAATGATGTGTGTTATAAGTTGTTGTTGTTACTTGTTTGCATAAAGCTCACGTCTTTAGTCTGAAATAGATAGTAATTGCTATTCTTTTTTTTTTTTTTGTTACAAGGAAATAAAAACAAAACGACTAAGCGTAACGTTTAGATCTTATAAAAGGTTCGATTGTACAGAGTTCACTGAAGTCTCGGAAAATAATTGCTATTCTTTTGTTCCTTACCTCATCATTTCCATTCCCTTGTTCTTTAAACCTTAAGCCACGTGCTATTACATCATAGATCTCAGACTTAAGTCCGATTGTCTTCAAAAATATGTGGGTTGCTTTTAAAATGGAGTTTATAAAAGTTTTTGACTCTTCTTTCCTTTTCAATATGGGATGATTTCACATTTCCTCAATTTTATATTTTATCATATATCTCCATCATAGCTTTGAGGTGCTTAGTCTATAAATTATCCAAACTTCTATCTCACAAGGAAGAAGAAAATCTAGCAGCAGCAGCTTATAATTAGCTTTCCAACTCCAGCTTTTAGAAAGTAGTCTCTTAGGATACGACTATGATGGTGTCTAATACCTTCTCCATTCTGTTGCTTCTCGTCTTTCTCGTAAGCTCCCATGCCGCAACTTCACACAATATCATCAAAGCTACCTGCAAGATATGTGCTAAAAAAGATCCAAACTTCAGCTACAACTTCTGTGTAACCTCTCTCCAAGCGGCTCCAGGCAGCCACTGTGCTGATCTGAGGGAATTAGGTATCATATCTATGAAGTTGGTCAATCACAACTTGACCGATACGAGGCTCTACATGAAGCAACTGCTGAAGTACCAAAAGATAGACCCTTTTACAAGGGCACGTCTAGATGATTGCCTGGAACTTTATTCAGACGCCATTCCACATCTTAAGCAAGCCATGGCAGATTACAAGTCCAAGCGCTATGACGACGCGAACATCCAACTAAGTGGGGTTATGGAAGCTCCAACGACTTGCGAAGATGGTTTCCAGGAACAAGAAGGTGCAGTTTCACCACTTACGAAGATGAACAATGATACATATCGTTTGTCTGCTTTAGCTCTTGTCATCACTAATATGCTCCATTGATTTTTTCTCCTTGTTCCAACTTTTGTCTCCTCTTCTGTGGACTTAATAATATCAGTTTCCTTAACATGTTCTAAGGGAGGAAAGGAAAAGCAGGAATTGGAACTATGAATTGCTTACGTTTTGGATAGATATTCAACAAATGATCACTTACCAACTGGTGGAAGACTCTATCGTCTTTGGCGTAGATCAACAACTTTGTTTTGTTTCATAATTAGTAATGATGTATCCAATATGAAAACTGAGTTGTCAACTTGCGTGATTTGAAATTAAAGCAAGAACAAGGTAAGAGTGACGACTAATTACACTTGTCTTAAGAGTTGTATCTATGTTGCCAACTTTAAATATTTAATGATTAAGAGCAAAAACAAAAGCATTGAAGTAGGAATTGAAAGCCAAATCATAAGCATTGCCTCATCAAAAGCAAATGGAGGGATGACTCAATGGTCAAGTTTTATTTAATTAAAAACCAAAAAAAGAATTTAGTATTAAGTTGATGGTTTCGAAGTTTAAATGAACTCTTTTTATATTTAAATTTAAAATTTTAAGATTTTATAGTAGACCTAATTCATTTAATTTCTATAATCTAATTACTTGAGAGTATAATTTTGAGATATTAGTAATACAAGTAGACAAGTTCAACATCTGCTAAGTTTTCTCAAAACTATGGATTCTGGGAAAGGGTGCCTCCGCAAGATTGAGAGTATATCTAAAGCATTGCCAACTTAGTGCCTCTGCTGCACCTGGCACGCTGTTTTAGGTAGAATGTGAGGTCATTTGGGTAGAATTGGAGGAATTGATTGTGACGTAGGCTGTGTTATCTCAGCTTTCTATATCATCTATATACTACACATATTGTCTTTATAACATCATTCTGAAATTTTCATCATATGTAAAAGGAAGAAGCAGTGTGTCTTTAGTCTTGACTCATCCTTCATGATTTCAACTTCTACTTCCCTGGAAATGAAGTTAAAAGACTAGCACAGCCATATTCAACGAAATTGAAGATGTAAGATATTATATCATCCTTATTTCTTCATGAGGCAATTTAGAAATTAGAAAGCATCAGATGAAGTGCACATAACAATGAAAAAGATTAGTCCTCAAAGTTGCTCTTTCTCAAACATTGGCAATCAGAGATCCTTTGTGATCAAGTTCATAGAAACATTACAGTCAAATCGAACAAAAAAACAAAGAAAGCAGAAGTCTTGCATAACACTGACGGAGAGAAAGGCGGAGTAAATCAGCTAGTCAATGGATGGTTATGAAAATCATCAATAGCAAGATTGCAGGAGTCGATCTTATCAGCTTCCTTTCAGGGATTTCAAGCTTGAATTCTTCCTCTAGAGCCATGACAATCTCGACATTATCCAAGCTATCCAAGCCCAGGTCTTTCTGGAAATTAATGTACGTCAGGAGTGACCTGCTCAGAAATTGTTAGAGAAGCTATAACATTAGAAAATGACTTCTTCACGAATCTAATTTGACATTGAACAAGAACTCTAATCAATCAACGGACATTTAAGGTAGGGAAAGAGAAAAGAAGAAACCTTTGAAGGATAGACTTTAGGGAAGGACTTGAAGACGTCGAGGACTCTGTCAACGACCTCTTCCTTTTGCTCGATCATCGTCATGGTCCGACGGCATGAAGCGTAGGATAGAACCTAAAGGATCCGAATTGGGTCGGGTTGGGGCAAGAGAAACCCGAAAATGGCGAAGCAACGCACTTCTCAGAGTGGAAGCCATGGAGAGGAGAAGAAGAAGAAGATGATGATGAAAAGTTGGGAAATCTAACAGAAACTCACTCGCACCGGGGAGAGAGAGAGAGAGTATAATCACGGACTACGCACGTGCTCAATGGGCCCCACTTATACATTTGCGTTCTTAATAGAATGAAAAACAAAACTAAAAACACCTTTCGATCGAGAGAGGCGGGCGTACAGAGATCTCGATCTCGGTCTCGATCGAAGAAGAAGAAGAAGGAGTATCTGAAAATGGCGCCTGTATCAGCACTTGCCAAATACAAGCTGGTGTTTTTGGGGGATCAGTCTGTTGGCAAGACCAGCATCATCACTCGCTTCATGTACGATAAGTTCGATAACACATATCAGGTAACAGATCAAACTAGTTATGATTCTAGCTAGGTTTTGTAGGTCAACTATGGTCAATACGTTACGTTAAAATCTCAGTTTTATCTTCTTAGGCCACCATTGGTATTGATTTCCTGTCCAAGACCATGTATCTTGAAGATCGAACTGTTAGATTGCAGCTCTGGTATGTTGAATTAATCCTGATCCTGAATCTGAGAGACGCCCCTCTTTTGGGCATTTCACCCTGGTATTTGATCTTGCTTACTGGTATTTTGATTCTACTTACAGGGACACTGCAGGACAGGAAAGGTTCAGGAGTCTGATTCCAAGCTATATTCGTGATTCCTCAGTCGCAGTCATTGTTTATGATGTTGCTAGTGTGTACTTTCATTCCCTTTTCTTTACACTTTTCACTTCCTTCATTACATGCCTCTCTTATAGCTTGCCGCTCACCTCTAGGTAGACAGTCGTTCCTCAACACAGCTAAGTGGATTGAAGAAGTTCGTACTGAGCGTGGAAGTGATGTCATCATCGTCCTTGTTGGAAATAAGACTGATCTTGTGGAGAAAAGGTCATTTCCTTATGTTCCTAAAACAAATTCGCTGCTTTACTATGTTTCTCTTCCATGTATATACTTATTAGTCAGTTGAGAATTTAGGTTATTATTTGACAATTCTTGTATGCAATTCTGAAAATGGAAAGAAGGGGAGAATCTGGGAACTTAAGCATTCACCATGTTAGTTTTCTGTGCAAATTAGACGCATAAAGAATTCTATCAATTAGTCTTTGCGCTTCGTGATGGGTTCAAATGGTTCTGAATAGGATATGATTGCCTGAAAGCAATTTGATGGAGGTTCTTGTTCAGTTGGGTTTTGAGTTCATCTTTATTAGTAGTCAGCAATTTGTCAGTTCTGTTAAAATGCCCTGATGATTGATTCTGGAGAAACTTAGAAAGCTGTTTCTTTTTTAAAATATTTACTTATATGCAAGCAAACTGGATAGTTCCCTCATCCCTTGGGATCTTTGACTTGGTGGTTTTACAGGCAAGTATCAATAGAGGAAGGAGAAGCTAAAGCACGCGAGATGAACGTTATGTTTATCGAAACTAGTGCGAAGGCTGGCTTCAATATAAAGGTGAGCTTCCATTCTGTTGTGAAAATTTTGACTTTATAGAACACAAATGCTGAATCTAATCCCTGTATTCCTATTTGCAACTTCCATTTCAGGCACTGTTTCGGAAAATTGCAGCAGCATTACCAGGAATGGAAACCCTTTCTTCTACAAAGCAAGAAGATATGGTTGATGTGAATCTCAAGTCCTCCAACGCAAATGCATCACAGTCACAACAACAATCCGGAGGATGTGCCTGTTGATACCCAAAATCGAGATCTGAGCTCTGTTTAAATCATTCCCTTCGCATGTTTCTTTTTGCCCCCCAGTGTCTGTAAAGTTTGTGCACACTTCTGTTCTTGTTCTTAGTAGACACTGACTGCTATAGTTGCATTTGTCTCTTCCTTAGATCTTGTTATGGACCACACCTCTTCAAGATTTTCTCCATCCCAAGCAAAATTGAAAGTTGTGTTACTAACCATTTCTTTCCTTTCACACCTTATATGATAATGGATATAATGATCCGTAGATTCTAATTTTTGAGATAAATTGCTTGATAAACTAACACAATTCCAAACAAAGAAAGGGTTGGATCCTAGTTTTTTTTCTTTTCTTCATTAGTATGAAATATGAATTATAAATTTTTTTGTAAAAACTTAGGAAAACCTACAAACTTGTGTTAGAACAATAAGAGGGCTGCATCAAAGGTTTTTCTTTTCTTGTTAGAATGCAATATCTATATTTTTTTTGTAAAAACTTAGAAAAACCAACATGCAAATATCCAACACTTGAAAAAAGAAATCAATTGTAGAACAAATTCCTCAAAATTGAGATTTACCTCAAGCTTGAGATTTGTTTTATATCCAGAAGGTAAAAATAAAAAAGGGAAGTCAAGTAAATGTAAGAACAGGATACACGTGAAAGTAATTGATAAGCCAAAAGCCGAAAGCCAAATGTACTTGTCGGTCGGTTACACAGTTTCACCAAAGCAGATGAAAAGTCATAGCTTGTTCTGACACGTTAGTGTATGATCCTTCCATTATTCTCTGTTTTTACTGTGAAAATTAAGAAGAAAAAAAGCTTCTTCCATGTCTGCTGATTCTTTTTTCCATCAATTTATCCTCATGTAAGTGTAACATACGTGCAAGACTCGGACTTTTTGTGCGTGTTATTTTGCCTCTTCCTTCTTGTGACAATCAGAGCTCTCTCAGTTTCTCTCGTCCTACTCAACATGTCAGGTGTGCGTTTCTCTTTCTTTCTCTCCATTGGTTTCTTTAGTGGTCCACTAAGTGATTCGATTCCGTCATTGTGTTGTTGGGTATCCTTTCTTTTTGCATATAATCTTGTACTCGAACAAAAGTTTCCGACTTTTCACGTTCTTCGTTCTCCCTCCGTTCGTTGTGGAGGAATTGAATAAGAAATCAGGATGAAAGGCGGTTTTTTCACTTTGGGTTTTGACTTTTTTTTGCCTTTATGCAATAGAGAAAGTTTTAAATGAAACTTTCTACTTTTTGTTACTTCCTCCCTGAAATGGTGAATGGATGGTGTTTTTTACTTTCACCTTCCTTGACAGAGTACAATCGTTTTCTTTCGGATGGATATTACTTGGAACTACTGTTGATACATGTACTTCCGAAATTGGGACTCTCAAAATTTGTTTGACCTCACCGTCTCTCTTCTCTCTCGTTAATGGATTCGCGTAAGTCTTGTTTCTGGAATTCAACAATTCATTTCTGATAGATGTTGACTTACTCGTAGCAGTACATCATTTATCATGCTCCTGATGCTGCTTGCTTGATGTAAAGCAAATTCATGAAAATAAATCCTTTTGGAATTCTGTGTATAGATTCCTATTCTTAACATTTGATGTTATGTTTTGGTGTATGCCTCTGATTCAGATACATGAACATGTTTATGTGGAGGATACATGATCTGAATTTCTGGTGAGAAGTATACATTGGGTCAGTCTTCTTGTTTTAGCTCAACTGAAGGACACAGTTTTGATTATATGTTTCGCTATGCTCGTACTTTCCTCATGTAGCTCAGCTCTCCTTTACTTTGCACTTGACTTCGTTACACTGGAACTTAAGGTCTTGATGGGTTCGTCCATTGATTGTGTTTTAGATAACAAAAATGTCATCTTTAACAAACTTCTGATATGGCTTTTACTCGGACTTTAAAATAGCATTGTGTCGATTAAGAACCAGAAATGAGTACAAGTTTTTGGGTTCTAAGCATTTCTGTTTATATTTGGATATAAAATTAGTAATTGTGTTTGGTTTATCTTAATGTTTGTCTAAATATTCTTGTTGCAGAGAACGAAGAACAAATTCGGGATAAGGTTGAAAATCCAGCAGTGCAACTTAACCTCCTCAAACTCGAACGCTGGAAGTGGTGGCTTTTGGTTGCACTGAACATTTTCTTCCTTATTGCTGGCCAGTCTGCTGCTATTCTCCTGGGGAGATTTTATTATGACAAGGGTGGTAATAGTAAATGGTTAGCGACCCTTGTTCAGACTGCTGGCTTCCCTATCCTTTTTGTTCCGTATTTTCTCTTTCCTTCATCACAGGAGCCTTCAACCTCAACCCAATCACCTTCTGTCAGAATTCTTGCAATGATCTACTTCTCCCTTGGAGTGCTTATTGCTGGAGATAATTATCTATATTCTGTTGGGCTTTTGTACCTGTCTGCCTCTACTTACTCTCTTATTTCTGCGTCCCAATTAGCTTTTAATGCTATATTTTCATTCTTCATCAATTCTCAGAAGTTTACTTCTTTGATTCTCAACTCCGTGGTTGTGCTTTCATTTTCTGCTGCTCTGATCGCGGTGAATGATGATTCACAAGGGCCATCAGGAGTCTCTAAGTTTAAATACCTTATCGGCTTCCTTTGCACCCTTTCTGCTTCAGCAATATATTCCCTGCTGCTTTCTCTCATGCAGCTTTCTTTTCAGAAGGTGATAAGAAAGGAAACATTTTCTGTGGCTTTGGAGATGCAGATTTATACATCGCTCTTTGCGTCATGTGTTTCGATTGTGGGCCTTTTTGCAAGTGGGGAATGGAATAGTCTGCACGGTGAAATGCAAAGTTTTGGTACAGGAAGGGTCTCTTACGTGATGACTCTGGTTTGGACAGCAGTGACTTGGCAGCTTTGTTCAGTTGGTGTTGTAGGCTTGATTTATGTGGTATCTTCTCTCTTCTCCAATGTGATAAGTACCGTTGCTTTGGCAGTATCTCCTATTGCTGCTGTTATTGTTTTCCATGACAAGATGAATTCGACCGAGATCATTGCGTTGCTTATGGCTCTTTGGGGTTTTGCTACCTATACTTATCAGAACTATCTTGACGATTCCAAAGCCAGGAGAACGAAAACTGAAGTTTCCGAAACGGAAACTCTTCGTGATCCTCTGTGCGTCTGAGACTCTTGCAAAGCATAGCCAAAGAAGTTAGCTACCTCCTTGACCAATTTTTCTATTCTGTTGCAACTGACATCATTCTTTGTGATGTTGCATTGTATCTGCAGCAAGGCAATTACGTAGAAGCAGTTACTTCATCAAATAACTAGTAAATCTTTATTCTTAGTTCCTTAGAAGCTGATGTTGAAGCAAAAAGGATAGATATTCAGTTTCAAACATTATTAAACTAAGATTTGAGGCCGTAGGTAGGATTTTACTGCTACTATTTGTACTTGAAATTAAGAATAAAACGATGTTCCTGCTCTTTCCTTAGATCGAGTTTTAGCTGTCAGTAATGCTTCTCTTGCATCATGCACCAAAAAGGACAGGACATAGAAGCTGACAAACTCTGAAGCATATTTTGCAGAAAACTAGGAATCCAATCAATGCAATATAAGAGAAGAAGGTGTAGTTTAAAGGGTTTCACTTAAAATAATAAAAGAACACAAAATGGTAATATTTGATTCCAAGTTGCACATGCTCGCCCCAATTTTGTGTTATTCTATCACAGAACAGAATACTGATTCTTTCAGTTTCTGAGTTGTCAACTTTGTCTTTGACCAAGTTTGAAATCCTAAAAACCTTTCTTTTTTTTTTTTTTTTTTTTTTGGGTGTTTTAAGAGGGCACAGCCTTACAAGAAATACAAACTATCTAAGATAAGTGACTCCTATCAAATCATGAAGAAGCCACGGTTTGACTGCAGGTGGCGGATCAACAAGAAAGTGCAACCCTGGATCAAAAGAATACGCATGATGTGAAAGACAATCAACCACAAAGTTCCCTTCACGATGAATATGAGCAAATTGAACGGTGTCGAAACGAGTAGAGAGTAGGCGAATCTGATGCACAAGCGCAGTACAGTTGGCACTCAACTCGGCCTTCCCCACAATTATATCGATAGCTATAGCATTATCGGATTCCACAAAGAGCTTACGAATATCCAAAGAAATAGCATATTGCAGCCCTTGTAAAATACTCCAAGTCTCAGCACGAAGTATCGGACAACGACCAATATGCGACATAAACCCTCCTAACCAGTTCCCACTAGAATCACAAACAACACCTCCACCAAAAGCGTTACACGCATTACCCAAAACTGAAGCATCACAATTAAGCTTATGAAAATTGATCGGTGGGCAACTCCAAGTGACCAAAACCGGTCGCACACGGCCACAAGAGGCAGGCATAAAACTCGAGACCGCATGCTCAATTTGCCTAGCTTGATAGAGGAAACTATGAACTAAGCTATCCACAGATTGTATCTCGCTATTAAAGACAAAATTATTCCTTCGCTTCCATAATAGCCAAATACCACCAAAAAGGACAGACCAACGAGTATCAAAACATTTTTGAAGCTCACGAAGGTTACCAAAAATCCATTCATTAAGAGGAACTGACCCGTTAAAGAGAAAGGGATGAAACTCAGTCGGGAGAACCTTGTTCCAAAACTCCGAAGCTGTAGCACAATCACGCAAGAGGTGGAAGACAAATTCCTCATGTGCGCGGCAAAGGGGGCAATTACTATCTTGAGCAACTTGGCGTCGACACCGCTCAGCATTAGTGAGTACACCATTATTCAAAGCGAGCCAAATAAAGGTTTTGATGCGCTGAGGACCTATCCATTTCCACAAAACAACCCATGGAAGCCGAAAATTAGGAGTATCTGCTGCAGTCAAAAGAGTGTATGCAAACTTGAGCGTAAAATTTCCCGATGTCGACAAGTTCCAATAAGCTTCATCGTTCCCGGCAGACGGAGAGGGAGGAAGGACTGCCGCAATGGATTGAATCACAAGCGGTGGGAGGAATTGCTCAAAAGCAGGCCACGACCATGCCCCATTCGAGTTAATGAAATCTGCAACCGGCTTGAAACGTGAGTTACCAGGAGGGTCGGTTGTGGTAAGATCAATAAGTGGAGATGGCAATCCTGGAATCCATGCTTGTTCCCAAAATAAAGTCGAATTGACGTTGCCAATAATCCACGCAACATTAGAAAGCATCTCCTCCCAATTTGAACACACCAATCGCCGGAGGGAAGAGCAGGAGTTAGGCGCCATTGGGGGAAAGAAAATCGAGCCATCAAACTTGTACTTCGTCCGAAGAACTTGAACCCACAATTTGTTAGATTCCTTTCATTTTGATGATCATATAACAAAGTAGAGACTGCCCAGATTGTCTTCTGATGATCATTTTCATTAGCTAATCATTCAGTTCAATCCGGAAAAACCTTGGCACACATTCGTTATCTTTGGGGAGGGTAGACTTTATGATATGATATGATAAACATAATACAGTTCAAATTAATGTGATATTAGCAAATAGTATTAGCTGTCCTCGTAAGGTTAAGAGAGCAGGAAACAGTTGGTTTCAATATGAATAAATAATACCCATTTCAGAGGAAAAAAGTCTACTTTCACACTAAGTTGACATTTTCCTTTATCTAAAAGATATTTTTGACTTTTTTTTGTGATATTAAATGGTTTTACTTCTTGAGTGATCTGTAATACGACACGTGTAAGAAGATCGTAGCTAGAACTTGTCAATGCACGTTTTTCTACTTTAAAGTCTTCAAACGGCGTCGTTTGTTAAAGTCTTTGAACGTTAAAGTGACCTCATCCACTTGCGTTAAATGTGCAGACACCAAAGGAAAGACCTCAACCTCTTCTTAATTTGTATTCATTTTTCAACTCATCATTTATTGTTGAATTGAAGTCACAACATAATTATAATAAAATATTAATTACTCTCAGAATTATATTAAAAAAAAGATTAATATACTAAACTTCTCTACAATTTAATTCTTATATTTTTAAAAATATTGGTTGGGTCGGTTATGCTGGGCCTAGGCTCAAGCGTAAAACCGCATGAAGGCCGATCGACCTATTCACAAATAGCGACCTAAACCTAGCAGGAATTTCTTATATAAGGTATTACCTCACCATGAAACATGTACGAGATTAGAATCCTGATATTCTCTGTTCTTAGCTACCAAAACTCTCACAAAAAGACTAAGTTGAGCGTCGGAGGAGCCTGCCGGTAATCAACTCCCGGCGTACCTTTCGTTATTTTGCAGATATTCTCTGACTAAAGTCACTCAGAATCATAAATTCAAACAACGACGTCTAGCCCCATCAAATTCAAGCAGAACCAAATACCATTTTTAATTGTTATATTAAATTAAGTTTGTCTATTGGACCAGTCAAATGTCGAAGACACCTAAGCAATAGTTTAAGAGTAGAGTAGGTTTTGTCTTATATAAGATAACAACATCCTTGTTGGTTCCTTTAATCTTGGTCTTATAAAAATGAAAATTTCTTACAACCTCCAAGACAAGCTTAGGATTTGGGTAATCCAAACATTGATAATTAAGGAACACTATTTCTACGCATTGAGAGGTACAAGACATTCACACAAAATGGTGACGATACACAAAGTTTGGGATTGATGTGTTCAAGACTTGACCTTTGAATGTTCCAACGGGGAATTCTTTCTAGATGTTTGAGAAATTACAATTTGAAATCGTCTACTAGTAAAAAATTAAATTAAATTCGATATATTCAAATTTTTAGTTCCATAGCATACATTCTTTTGCAATTAAGTACAACACAACATCCAAGAAAACAAGCTGCCGGACAAAAATTTTCGACAATAGAATTTGAATTGCAGATTTGGATAAGCTTTTGGGAGGTTAATAAATATTTTTTTTCGTCATAAAAACTTTTTTTAAGAAAAATAGGTGTTTTGTTTTAAAATAAAAAAATATTTCTTTAATAAATATGACTTTTTTGACAGTTAAAATATAGCTTTTTAAGAAGTTCAAATTTAGAGTTTCTCAAAAAAGTATTTTTTTCAGGTTGATTTTTCAGATCAATTAATGAGTCTATTTTTTGTCCTTTTTGTCTTTATATTTTACACATAATTCTCACAATACCCACAAGCTCATCTTCCCGTTTATTATGTATTTAACTATTTACTCAACTTGGATATTTATTTTAGAATTTATATAATATTATTTGACTTTTTATATGTTTTAATATTTATTTTCGATATTAGTTTACTTATGTTATAATCTAT
>JAOTBA010000005.1:1797507-1829723 GCA_025629845.1 Erythroxylum squamatum | reverse complement strand
GTTTTCACCAATTATTTTTATAATTTTTTGTCATATATATTGATATGAATAGGTTCTGGTTACCCTGAGAACCGAACTTGAAAATAGGTTAACCGATCCTATAGGTTCTTTAGGTTCAGGTTCAGGTTTATGTTCGTGAAATTGCCGAACCTGACATTCAGGTTCAGGTTCAAGTTATTTATGAATGGGTCAGGTTACCCTACCATGAACACCCCTAATTATAACCTATCAAAAATTAACCTTAATCCTTTTTTTTTTAATAAAAGGTAATATATTCTTGACACATCCGATTGGGTGTTCATAATATGGAGTAAAATGATTGGAACCTTTGCATGCCGGTACCAAAAATCGATGCCTTACCACTTGACTATGTTGGGAAACCGGGTCGGGATCTGATCTCGACCGTAGCGAAATAATCACGAAACTTTTTATGACTTTTGATTTTCCAAATATCAAGATCTATTTAATTCTATAAAATGATCAACACAAATTATAAAAAAGCGGAAGTTTAATTCGTACCTTATTCTGAAGCTTGATCTTTATCTTGTTGTATCTCTCGAACCGTTTCTAAAATCGATATGTCTCAACCACTATAGCCGCACAAGTATCTGACCTCTAACGGTATCCACTGAACAGGTTGAGAGAACTCTGTAAGAGCTAGCTTCATAAAGCTTAAGTGCCTATTTGGATGAGCTTTTGGAAGGCCAATAGGCATTTTTTTCCATCACAAAAGCCTTTTTTAAGAAAAATGAGTGTTTGGCTATAAAATAAAGAATCACCTTTTTAATAAATATGGCTTTTTTGGCAGTCAAAATACAGCTTTTTAAGAAGCTCAAATTTGGAACTTCTCAAAAATGCGCTTTTTCAGGTAGATTTTTCAGATCAATTAATGAGCATATTTTTTAGTCTCTTTTGCTCTTATGTTTTACATATAATTCTCATAATAACCATAAACTCACCTTCTCGTTTATTATATATTTAAGTATTTACTCAACTTTCGACCAAAAAAAAAATTTACTCAACTTGGATATTTATTTTGGGATTTATATAATATTATTTGATTTTTATATGTTTTAATATTTATTTTCGATATTAGTTTACTTATGTTATAATCTATATAAAAGATTTGTATAATATTTGTATTTATGTTTCATATGATTTAAAATTATATAATAATCAATATATTGTGCTTTGCATATTGTTTAATATACTTTAAATAATATTTATATGCATAAATAATTTTATTACAAAATAATATATAGTTAAAATTAAAAGTAAACTTAATATTTACGTTACCAAGCTTTTTTTTAATTTTTTTTAAATGATAGTTAAATAGTTAACTGGTTTTTTAAGTTTTTTTTTTTCAAAAAATACAGCGGAAAAAAAAACTCTAAAAAAAAGTTATACTGATGTAAGCTCAGATACATCACAGCATCCAAGAAAACAAGCCGCCTGACAAAATGTTGGACAAAAGAATACGAAGAAGCTTCAAAATATATATTTTCTTTTTAGTTTCCTCTTATGCTCAATTAATTCCGTTTAAAACGTAAATCACATGAACACAGAGTGCTTTTTCTATTTCTGTTCCGAAGGCTTTTTCTTTGTTCTAGCCTTCATTGATTAGCTAGTTAAGTGTCTGTTTCTTTCTTGTACAATAATTTGAGAACGACTTTGCTGAGTCGACAAAAACCTTAAAATCAAAATGTCTTTTTCTTTCAAAATAATTTTCCTTTTTCTACGTTAAATGATTTTTTTTCTACTTTTTTAAAATGCAAAACTAAATTTTTAGTTCAATCTCAACGATTGGAATTGGGCAGAAATGAAAATAATAAGAGGTAAAAAATAATAAAATTAGATTTAATTAAAGAGTAATTATCAAATAGAAGCTGCTTGGATCTAAAGGGTGGATTGAGTGGAAGGCACTCATCCATCCTTAACCAAAGGTCAGGGATTCGATCCTTGGCTTTAAGTATGGAGCAACTTTAAATTCTTGGACCAACTGTCCCATCTTATAAGGTGCCTACAAATTAGCGAAAGGATTAGTCACTGATACCGCCGATAGATACCCTAGTCAAAAAAAAAAAAAAAAAGGAAGCTGCTTGAAAAGACTAAAAGGCTGTGGAGTATGGGATGGATGCAAAAGCGGAAGTCAACTTACCGTCTGCAAAAGGCAACTTAGGAAAAGACAGACATCTTTTCTGTGTGGACATAGGAATAGTACGTCACATACAAACCTAGGAGTAGGACTAGGGCTAGGATGAGGATTACTATTCCTAATTTCAATTCTTAGCTAACTAATCTAACAATCCATCAAATGAAAAATTGCAAAACCTTCAAACATTCTCTTAAACTCTACCAAATCCTAACTAATAAAGTACACATGTTTATATGAATTGTACAATTTTTGTATTTTCTTCATGCCATATTACATATGTCTCTATCGAAAATAGTCTCTCTATTAAATAAAGATGAAGCTGAGTAATAACAGATTTTTTCAAACTCGGTATTTATTCGAGATGCGAACTGGGCATTTGTGATAATGAATTAAATAATGTGAATTATTAAAAAAAGATAAGAATTTTACAATCATAATAAATAACTTTTAATTATTAATATACTATTGGGTGATATTTTGTTTATTACTTAAGAAACATTATTTAAGTAAGTCATATTAGATGATTTAATTGAATGATAATTATAATATGAAAGAAGAATATTTTATTATGAAAGGGGAAAAAGGCAAAAGGAACAATACTATAATTAAGTGGCGGAGACAAAAGGGGCTTTTAGTTAAACAAACAAACAAACAAGAATCTGACGGTGAAAGAGAGATCTGGATTTACCGTACTTGCTTTTTTTAACTGTGAATTCTATACCGTGTCCATCTCTGATCTCACACTCACAGTCAAAAAGAGTTATGCAACCTTTTCCTTTTTCTCTTTTTCTTCTGACCGTTAATAATAAATGAGATTTGGTCAGGTGGGGTCTCCACTCATTTAAACTTCTGACAACCAATGAGAAGAGAACCAAACTCCGCCATGGTGTATGGGTGTGGTCTGGACTCTGGACTCCTCCTCCTTCTCACACCTGCCATTTGTTTCTCAACCCCCCACGCCAAACCAAACCAAGCCAAATGCTCATACCCATTGTTAATTACATTGATGGCTCCTAATACCGGGGATTAAGAAGTAAGAGAGTTGATAGTTAAGAAAACAAGCCGGTCCGACTCAACTCAAATGCTCATACTCGTTATTAAAAGTATCAGTAATACACAGTCTTATTCTTAACTGTTTATAAATAACCCAGATTATGGATAAAAACTCAAATTGAGTGATCTTTAAAATTTGACAATTTGAAGCAAATGATTACTTAAATTAAATGGTAATAAGTTGGTTCCACTACCCACTAGAGAGGATGTATGAATTTGGGTGACACCTCATTATTAATTATTGTGGAATTCGTCGCTTCAAGTCCACTTAACACTTTTTGGAGAGGAAATTAGATTTTATTAGATCCATATTTCAACTACCCAATTCCATTTCTTTCTTGTTCTTTTTGGCAAGCGTGTTTAGTGGGGAACACCCACATCCACTACCAAGACATAATTACTATCAATATGGGGTTGAATTGAATTATTGAGGAAATTGAATTTAAAATTATATACAAATTAAATGATTAGCTGGCCTATTGTTCTAAACATTAATAAATAAATAAAGAATAAACCAAGGGTTAAGGAAGATATATCATCAGATTCACAAATTTTACAATCCTCAAAAACAAAGGAGAAAATAGTAAATATTCCTCTAATAAGTAATGTGTACAAAAGCTTTGTAAAATTTCATCACTTGATTTTTCTATATTTATTAACCCCAATCCCAAATGGAACCAAGAAAAAAGGAAAAGGCAAAAGAGAGATTAAAGATGGGTGGGGGTAATACCGTACTTTTGCAAGCATAACTGTGGACCAGGCACGGTCAAGTGCGAGGCGGTCATGAACATCAACGGTTATGATTGACTTTACCAAAATCAACGAGCTTCCTTGATCGGTTGGCGCAATACGAAGCCGCCGTCGAGAGATGGGGATTCGCCGGAGCCCTAATGTCACCGGAGAAACCCAAGTCAGGAGGCAATGTCGCCTTCTGGGTCCAGTGGCGGTTAGGGCTTGGCCTCACCAGAGGACTCATACAAAATGATAAACCCGACGTGTTCCTGGAATGCCCAGGCTTGCCTCGCCGCACCGACGTCGGCGTCCTCTTCCACGGGTGCGTTGAATCGGACGACGAAGGAGACGGGTCGCAGTCCTCGTCGTTATCATCACGTCTGACAGGCGACATTCCTCGATCTGCACGTAGACGAGGTTCACCAAGGCTCATGGAGGTAACCGAAAATTGGTTGGTTGATGGCTTCTTCTTGCTGCTGCCGGCTGAGAAGATGGTAGAGAACCAGAGAGGCGAAGAAGACCCATTACCATCAGGATCCGGATTCAATCTATCGGATCTAGGGCGAAACAGCTTGGTGATAAGAGAGAATTTGCCACTCTTGGTCTTTGAAGCTCTCGCTGCACCAGCTGCTACTCCCGCCGCCGTCGTTGTTGTTGACGATGTAAAGCTAGGGCCTACCTGAGGAGTAGTGTAGAATAGAAGCTGGCTGTGCGATTGATTTAGGCATGAAAAGTCATCGTCGGACTTGCGCCGAGAAACGTAGGGAGAGACGGAGCGTGGAAAAATGAGAGGGGGATGATGATGCGAATCTGATTTCCGGCTGGCTTCGACAGCGCGTGGGTCCTGTTGGGCCTGTGCGTGAGACTGAGCGTGAGCCTGAGCCTGAGCGGCGACGAGAACAAAAAGTCGATCCCGGAGACAAGTGGCGCAAACGCCGACGGCGCTACTGTGATCTAACAGATGCTTCTTACACCTCATTTACTCCGACTATCAAGTATATATCTCTTGTATGATCTTCTTCTCTTCCTACTCGTCTTCTTCTTCCTCTGATCTTTATCTATCTAAACGGAGAGAAGAAGGATTTATATCTATGTATATACATATATAAGAAGGTGAATTTAATGGAGTAGTCAACAAGTTCAAATAAAAGCAGAGAGACAGAGTGTATGCTTGAGATTTATATAAAAATATGTTTTTTATAATCTCAATTAATTTTTTATTTTTAGTTAAAATGGAAAATTAAAATTTGAAATGGGCATTTAATTATTATTTAAAATTATATATTTTTTTCAGTTGGGTAACTTTTAGGTGTGTTATTTATTATAGAATTAATTTGATTGTTCAAGTGCCAGTTAGGTGGCGCGTGGTTGGGTTTGGGTCCAAAGTCCCGGGAGGAGGGAACAGATTATACGGTGGTTAAAGATCGCACGCCCGTTTGTCAGTAACTGTATAGTACGCACGCACGCGCCGCCATATGAAAACTGAAAAGAAACTGGAGGCTGACAGGTAAGGTAGTTCCGTAGGTATGCTTTTGTCACTTTCTTTTATTTATATAATTTTGTTTTTTTTTTGTTTTTCTTTGTTGGTATATCCGCAACCGACTTCGTTGACCCAAATGTGGCGTCGTATAGGTTTGGGAAGTTCCTATCCTGTTCTCAACTTTGTATTATTATGCATTTTTGTTCCCTGTCCCAACATTACTCGAGCTGGTCGGATTTAAATTTTTTTCGATCCGATTCGGGTTGATTTCAAAATAAAACTATCTGGAATATGTAAATTAGTTTTGCATCAGTTCAAATTTTCAATACGTTCCGTTAATTTTTGATTGGATTGGCACCAAATTAGTGGTTCCTATCTACGTGTATGTACAGAAGCAATTGCTAAGTTTGACAGGAGGAGCTTCCTTCACGTGGGGTTACATACCTGCAACAGTTGAATCTTGCAAGTTTTGTGTATGGTTTCCTTGTCACAAGCTGCATAAAGAAATTGTCATATTACTATTGTCGTAAACTATGTAGTTGGTATGTTATTTCTTACAAGAAACATAGAAAAAAAAAGGAAAGAATACTAGGTTACTCAGTGTTAGGGGTGGCTTATTAGTTCACATTCAGGAAACCAACATTGGAAGCTTCCCCAGATCTGTTCAGTCTCTATCAACTCAAGGGCAAGTTGCAATTTATACAGAAGAAAAGAAATTGATGTGTTCGTATAATGTGTTTTTGTCTTCTTCAAACTCAAAATGACTTATGGGTAAGACTTGGGCTGGAGGTACAGAGAGAGCTGAGTTTAAGCCTATAAGTTAAAGACTTGACCTTTGGCCCAGACAATGACTCTTCTTTTGGTAATGGACATGGTTAATTAGAAGATGATGTGAAGTGCTGAGTGTGTATGTTTCTTCTGAATTCTGATTCCTACCATTTTACTGGAGACGGAGGCGGATAAGTCTTAACCTTATTGTGTACAGCGTCAGTTAACTGTTCGAACGAACAAGATTTACCCAAAACATTTTACTTTTTCTCTTATTCATTACTTTGCATCAACTCCATAGTCAAAGTCCCGATCTTTTAAATCTATCAATCTATCTCTCTTTCATTCCTTAAGGCTACTACTACTGCTTTGGAGCTGCTGCTGCTGCTGCTGCGTCAGTTGTTTGGAGCAACAACAGACACAGGAAAATGTCAGTCTTTTGCAATCAGATGAGAGCTTCTTCAGCTCTCGTCAGACGTCTCAAGCACGCTCTATTCCTGACTCAGACTACTAGATCTTTCACCACTATGGAGGGTCACCGCCCCACCATCGTCCACAAACGTAGTCTTGATATTCTTCATGATCCTTGGTTCAATAAGGTCTGTTTCTCTAGCTCCTCTCCTCGCCCTCTTTCTGTTTGTTGAACTTTCCTGGTCAAAGATCCAATTTTGTTTCCTGGCCAATGCGTTTTGTTGGCATTTGATGTTTGGATAGGGAACGGCGTTTTCTATGACGGAAAGGGATCGTCTTGATCTCAGGGGACTTCTTCCTCCTAATATTATGTCTTCTGATCAGCAAATTGAACGCTTTAGTAAGCTTTTCCAACTCACCGTCTTTAGCTTGTTTTGCTTACTTCTTCTACTCTTTGGGGTTTTCATTTTGTGAAAGACAAAAAGCTGTACAACGAATCAAGGGAGCATTCAACTTTTTGTTTCTGGCTTCGCCTATGATTACATTTGATTCCATCTGATTGTTATGTGCTGGCAACTTTTTATGCTTTGGCTATACAAATTCATTATTATTTATCTATATTCTATTTGAACTGCTGATACACAAACGTATTTGAAGTCTAGGCTATTTTTTTCCCTTCATTATGAATATTCGAGGTTTTCTCAATTCACAGTGTTTGACTTGAAGAGGCTTGAAGAGCAAGCAAAAGATGGGCCATCTGATCCAAATGCTTTAGCCAAGTGGCGGATATTGAATCGCTTGCATGATAGGAATGAAACAATGTATTACAAAGTTAGTTTCCTCATTGCTAACCTCCAAGGAGAAGTATTGTAGTGTAACTTTTATATTATTGCTATATATTGTGAATAATATTTACCTAGGAATCCATGTCTCAAAACTTATTTTGGGAATTTGACAGGTTCTAATTGCACATATCGAGGAGTATGCACCTATAGTGTACACTCCTACAGTAGGCCGTGTTTGTCAGAATTACAGTGGCTTATTTAGAAGGCCAAGGGGAATGTATTTTAGTGCTGCAGACCGTGGAGAGATGATGTCCATGGTTTATAATTGGCCAGCTGAGCAGGTATCATACTTGCGATTGATACAATTTGCTTTGGAACCTTAGTGCCTTTTCGCTTGCAATATCTTAGTGAGGATTGAGAACGAAAAATAAAGAAAGCAAACATTGGAACAGAAATGATGGTTTCTCTGCATTGCTGATTGGAATAAGAAGACAGTATGTTTTGCTGTACGAAATATACAAGGGCCATGGACTAGAATATCAATGCATGTTTTAATACTCATCTTATTGTTATAAAGTTATCTATTTCCTTTTTTCAGGTTGATATGATAGTTGTTACAGATGGAAGCAGGATTCTGGGTCTTGGAGATCTTGGGGTTCAGGGAATTGGAATTGCAATTGGGAAGCTAGATTTATACGTCGCTGCTGCAGGGATAAATCCTCAAAGGGTATATTTTTGTTTTTAATTCTGCTTAGTTTTGTTTGTACTAATGCAGTGAGTAAAAGAGACTGATCATATTTGTTGTTGATGATTTGAAGTATTTCTTAATAATTTTATCTTCATCTGGTCATTATACTTGACTGTCATTACTATGTTGAATTTGTACATCAAAGACATTTTGATATATGTAACTGTTCTCCTTGTTCTAAGATATCGTATCTGGTACTTGAGACTGAATAAATTAATCTCATTTTTCATAGATTTTTACTTTCCTGTTGCTAGGTGCTTCCGGTAATGATTGATGTTGGAACTAATAATGACAAGCTGCTCAATGACCCATTGTGTAAGTATTTGTCGTCTTCTTATGAATATACTCTTTACCGCTGTCAATTGTATGTTCGATCTTGAAGATTGATTAATCACATTTCTTCTTGTAATTTGATCTTGATAGTCTTGCACTCTGACAGCACTAGTAATTATTAGTCTTTGTCAATTATATGGTTTATGCATTGATTGACTCCTGGTACTGAGAACATGATTGTATCAATTTTATGGTTTATATCCTTGTGGAAGAACAGATTTGGGATTACAGCAAGACCGTCTTGATGGTGAAGAGTACATAGCAGTCATTGATGAGTTCATGGAGGCAGTGTTTACTCGATGGCCACATGTGATTGTTCAGGTAACTTTTATTGTTTCCGTATGGTGAACTTTGTACATCTGTTTTCACGGGTGTGCCTAAACTTTTACTTTCTGTGACATCTATTTACATATTAAACATTTCAGTTCGAAGATTTTCAAAGCAAGTGGGCATTCAAGCTATTGCAGCGATACAGGAATACCTACAGGATGTTCAATGATGATGTCCAGGTAATTGTAATTCTTTTATAGCATTTCCTTTTTTAATCTCCTTTTCTTCTTTTATAGGTGTTACTAGAAACAATGAGGTACTGGATCTCTGAAAATGATCCATGTTGTTTGTGAAATATTTCTAGCAACACAAATTTCTCTACATAAAAAAATTTCCATGGTCGTTACACTTCTGATCTTTCTTGAAGGGGACTTAGCACAGGAGTGCTTCTGCTTTACTTTATATCATGCAATTATGGTTTTAAACTTTACTCATTTATGATGAATGAAGCAAATTTCTTCTTTGGTTGATCTTTTCTAAATTATGTTGACTATCTTCAACAATCTCAAAAGAAACTTTCTTTGGATTTGAGGGTTTTAGGGAAAGATAGGAGGTTAGAAGTTCATGTGAAATAAATGATCAGTTACTAGAATCAGGTAGCTGAGAGTCTCATATCACAATTTTATGTGCTATTCCATGATTATTGATAGCTTTAGATTGGTATTGTTGATAGCTTTAGATTGGCATTGTTGACTCCGGGTTTGACAAATTGAACAAGATAAAACTTTAAAAAATGCCAGGGATTTGACCCAACTTTGAATCTTAAGTCAGAAGAGGCTCTTTTGCAGGGCTAAAGATTCAGAGCTTTGCTAAATGTAGGTTCAGATTTACTTACCTGGTCTTGGACTGTTAATCTTATCTATAGACCTCTGGGCCACGACGTGGGTTCATGGGGTCTGGTTGTGGGCCTGCTATTTCTGTCTGTGTCTGCGTACTTTTGTCATGGCCCCATGATGCCTTTAACTGAATCAGTATCCTACAGATTAAGATTTGGGACCACAACCTCAAAAGACTCAGAATTTGACCATCTCAATTGGCTAAATAAATCACTTCTATCAATTATGTTTTTTGGTATGGTAATATGATATTCTTTGTGTTCTTTTTAGTATTGTTTCCCTACCACTCGATGAATTTTTGTTTTAATTATTCTATTTAATTCAACTGTCAAATAATGGGTACTTAAATCAAATGTATATGCAAGTATTTAATGGTTGGTTCATCTGTGCAAACAGTTAACAACTTCCAGTCCTTCTGTTTCCTGTGTTTTAATGTGAACTCATCATACAGGGAACAGCAGGGGTTGCAATAGCTGGCCTTCTAGGAGCTGTTAGAGCACAAGGAAGGCCTATGATTGATTTTCCTAAGCAAAAGATTGTTGTTGCTGGTGCTGGAAGGTTAGTTGTTTGTCCTACCATGTGATTGGTTAACTGTACATTTCTAGTGTAAACTTGACAAGAAATGGACAATCGTTCCAGTACATGCTGTCCACCATGGGAAATCAAGATATGCATCTTTTAGTGTTCGCAATGAAGGTTTGAAAGTGCTTAATAATGCTAATATGAACTTTTGGCAAGAAGTTGATTGTTAAACTAGAAAGAGATCAAACCCTCCTTTGCGATTCTGAAATTAAGGGAGTGGAGTATAATGGTGTGGAATTCCAGGTTGCATACGCATTATTCAAGGTGAATTAAAAATGGAGGCTGAGTTGGGTATTGTACATGTTGTTTAATCCTAGTGTTAGAATGAACTTGTTGTGATATATATGGTCGACAATGAAGACACTAATCCACACATAATATCATTCTAATGTTAAGAATCGATATTGTGATTATTCATAGGTGGGTATCTCAAGTATATTATTTAAACTGTCAGCTATTGTAGAGTAAGTAATTTGTGATCTATGTTAAGAGTTTCGCATGGTACTATATGTTGGAATTATCATGTTTGTTGATAGATCGTAAAAAGATTTACTGATGCTTTGCATGCATGCAGTGCAGGAATAGGAGTTCTAAATGCTGCACGGAAAACAATGGCTAGGATGTTAGGTAATAATGAGATTGCTTTTGAAAGTGCGAGGAGTCAGTTTTGGGTAGTTGATGCTAAGGTAAGAAGTCAACTATGCTTTCAACAGTGAAAAGTTATTGTGGTTGATTCATGTTAAAACCATTGGTTTCCATTGCTTTGGTTTTGCTGTCTAGATACATGGACATCTTACATCCTAATATCTAATTGAATTTGACTCTGGCTTTGGTGTGGGTACATCTTCACGACAAGCCGCGGCATAGGATGCTGAACTAATTTGTTGTGTATATCTAGGGTCTTATCACGGAGGATCGAGACAATATTGACGCAGATGCCCAGCCATTTGCAAGGAAGGTAAATGAAGCTAACCGGCAAGGATTGAGGGAAGGCTCAAGTCTTATAGAAGTGGTACGTGAAACTTCTATTCTTTTCATTACATCAATATTGGATATAAAAACATCCATCTTGGTGGAGGTTCTTTAATTTCGTTAAAAAGATGTGATTAACTGTTATTTGTTGCCATTCCTGTGTACTATTCTCACAAGTTATTCTGAATAGGTGCAACAAGTTAAGCCTGACGTGCTGCTTGGGTTATCTGCAGTTGGGGGATTATTTTCAAAAGAGGTATAAATGGAGCCTTGAATCAAATGATTACCGAATGTCATCTAAGCTTTCTGACTTTTCGATTGGTCCATCTAGATAAGTTTTCTCCCTGCAACAAAATTGGACTCTTTTCTGCATTTTCACTTTTCTACTCTAGCATCAAATTACGTTTCAAATTAACTGTTGTATGAATAGGTTCTAGAGGCCCTCAAAGGATCAACTTCAACAAGACCTGCTATCTTTGCCATGTCAAACCCTACTACAAATGGTATGGTTTCTTTCAAACCATTAAGCTTTTTGAATGCAAGAGTTTTTGGATATCCATGGTCCTAATGCCCTTATTTATGCCGATCTTCTCTCTTTCACTCACTCACTTTTCCCTACTCACAGCTGAATGCACTCCTGAAGATGCATTTTCTGTAGTGGGCGACAATATCATATTTGCTAGTGGAAGTCCTTTCAAAGATGTAGATCTAGGTAAGTACTGGGGCTAATCTGACCCTGCGTTTGCGAGTTATATTTGAAATTCATGAGGCATCAATCTTTACTTCATTCGTCTTCAATCTATTTGTGATCATGATAGAAGAAAATTTTCAGCCTCTGTTCAATTTATAAAGCACGAACATAGTTTTTCTATTTTGTTTTTGGTGTTTGTATTTGTGTGAAAGAGAGTTTACTTCAATATGTATCATTTTACTTTCGCAGGAAATGGTCATATTGGCCACTCGAATCAGGGAAACAACATGTATTTATTTCCAGGGTCAATTTCTTCCACCTAACCTTCATATTAGGAACTTCAAAATAGGTGTTCTTAACTCAGAATCCATATTGAGATATAGCAATCTATGTTGTGATTTGTAGGATTGGGCTGGGGACTCTTCTTTCCGGGTCGAGAATGATATCAGATGGCATGCTGCAGGCTGCAGCCGAATGGTATGCATCTTCTATAGAGTAGTGTTATTTGGCATGATCAAAGGTTAATCTCTCTGAGCTTTAAGTATGGAAATTGCAGCTTAGCCGCATACATGACAGAAGATGAGGTGGTAAAAGGGATAATATATCCTCCAATATCAAGGTAAGTGGCTTAAATCAGGCATCATTTACAGTCGTTCAAGTTCAGTTCGAATCCATGTGTTGATGAGGTGATGCGCGTATCTGATATAACTGGTATTGGTTTTTGTGGGGTGCAGAATAAGAGATATAACAAAGGAAGTGGCAGCAGCAGTGGTGCAGGAAGCCATAGAAGAAGATCTTGCTGAGGGATACCGTGAAATGGATGCTCGAGAGCTTCGGAGGCTTGACGAGGTAAATCTAAGATTACAGTGTATACATACAAACACACACCCGCTCACGTGCATGCACACACATATATATATATATGGAACTGGTTTGCTATTTGAGAGTGTAATGTGGTTTTGATGTTATGCTTTTAGGAGGAAATGAAAGAGTATGTGAAGCATAACATGTGGACACCCGAGTATCCTACTCTGGTCTATAAGAAGGCTTGACGATCCCAACCTCTTAAAGCTAACATTTGGTGCAAAAGAAGCCTCCCATTATTTCTTCCTCCTTCCATATCAAAAAGGCTGCAACTTTATGCAAAATATGTTTTTTTTTTCAATTAACAAAACATGAATGTATGTAATCTACATACATTGTAGCTATGTATTCAACAGAATTGTTGTTTTCCAAATTAATTAGAATAATAAAAGAAAAGTTTGGCAAAATTTATGAATTACTGCTACTTTGCATACCTAACACAAGCTGTCCTGTAAGCCAGACATTGTAGTCCTGGAGACAACTCTCAATTCTAACATTTCCAAGAAAGTGGGAACTTTACCTCGAATAACGAAGGAAAGATATGATCCGTAATCGTAATTTCGATCGTAATATTGTGATTACTGCTAGACTGTTATCATAATTTGTCGTTATTACGGAAGTTGATTAGAAAGAGAAAAAGACAGAAAGAAAAACGTTTGGAATGATGCTTAAGAGCCGACGGCTTGTGGTCATTAGGGATAACTTAACGCCTACAATTGGCTCCGGACATTCATTCAAAATTCAAAATTTCAAACATCTGACCAGAACGTAACCTTTTGCATCTGCCACGAAAATATCATAAGTTAAGTGTCTTTTTCGATTTTTTAAAATAATAACAGCATCACCCGCCTGTCACTTTGCCTTCGACTGCCCCAACGCGTTCATTTCAAGTCAAGCCGTGCGTCTTCTACTTTTCTTCAATCGGGTATCTGCTGCCAAATTACACAACTTAGGGTTGTTCACAAAAATGGCTACTATGGAGAGCTTGATAGGTCTTGTTAACAGGATTCAGAGGGCCTGTACTGTTCTCGGCGACTATGGCGGCGGTGACAACTCTTTCTCTTCTCTTTGGGAAGCTCTGCCCTCTGTCGCGGTCGTTGGTGGCCAGGTCTTTTTCTTTTTCGAGAAATTAACACTCAATTCTTTCCCTTTTCAACAAAAGATGAGAGCTTTAATGTTTTAATTATGGGCGATGTAAAGGGTTTGTTGTTATAGGCTTTTTGAGGATTTCTGACGAATCCAATTCTTGTTATGAATCGTGTCTCACAGAGTTCAGGAAAATCATCTGTCTTGGAGAGTATTGTTGGCAGAGACTTTCTTCCCCGAGGATCAGGTTTCATTTTCTTCTACTATAGATTCTCCTTTTTTCATTAAAAAGAAAAGTAAAACAGGAAGAAATGAGATGTTTGTGTTGTATTAATTCTTATAGGGATTGTGACGAGAAGGCCTCTGGTTTTGCAACTTCACAAGACAGAGGATGGAACCCAGGAATATGCTGAATTTCTTCATTTGCCCAAAAGACGGTTCTCTGACTTTGGTAAAATGCACATACCTATTTTTTTTCTTTTTTTTTTGTGTTTAGTAATTACTTTGTTGTTTACCATGCTTCTTGTTTCAGCTATGGTTCGCAAGGAAATTCAGGATGAAACTGATAGATTGACGGGGAAAAACAAACAGATATCGCCTGTTCCTATACATCTCAGCATCTACTCTCCAATTGGTCCTCCCCCTTACTTTGGTCCTTCATTCTCTGCATTTCCTTCTTGCACTCTTAACCAAGTTTAATAAGCTAAACTGTTTCTCGTTTTGCATTCCTAACAGTTGTCAACTTAACCCTCGTTGATTTGCCTGGCTTGACAAAAGTTGCTGTTGGTATGCTCTCTCGCTTTTCTCACTTTGAAATAAACTCATGTATCTTTTAGTCTTAGTATTTCAGCTCATGAATGGAAATAACATTACTTTTTTCAGAGGGACAGCCTGAAAGTATTGTTCAAGATATTGAGGCTATGGTCCGCACTTATGTTGAGAAGGTGAGTTGCCTTAAACTTCTACTTTTATGTTTGGTATGCAATACATCCTTCTATTTAGCCAGGCGAAAGCTGTTTGGAGCAGAGTAGTTGATCTCATAGAGTATCCACTAGGCATAAAAGGGTTCAAGCAAATGTACTCCATTCTTCAATGATTTGCTATATGATACTTTCAGCCAAATTGCATCATCCTCGCAATTTCTCCAGCCAATCAAGATATAGCAACATCTGACGCCATAAAACTTGCTAGAGAAGTGGATCCTACTGGTATACCTATTTCATTTTTGTTAGTGCTTGAAATCTGAGTCAAGTTTACTCTTTAACTTGATTTTATCATGAAATGCAAATTTTTGCTTGGAAATCACCCAGGTGAGCGAACCTTTGGGGTGCTAACAAAGCTGGATTTGATGGACAAAGGAACTAATGCACTGGATGTACTCTCTCTCTCTCTCTTTCACACACACGTGCGCTCGCGTGCACGCTAGCACAGATTTCTTATATACCAGGAATTACAGATATACTTAATTTGTAGGTTCTTGAAGGAAGATCTTATCGCCTTCAACAGCCTTGGGTTGGTATTGTGAATCGTTCCCAAGCCGACATTAACAAGAATGTTGACATGATTGTTGCAAGGCGCAAGGAACGTGAGTACTTTGCTACTAGTCCTGATTATGGACACTTGGCGAGCCAAATGGGATCAGAATATTTAGCAAAACTTCTGTCCAAGGTTTGTCATTCTAAGGATAGGTTTTGTTCTTAGTTTCTTTATTCTTTTTCTCTTTGTAATTTACGTCATCCTTCCCTTGGAATTTGTATTCTGTTCCAGCACTTGGAAACTGTAATTAGGGCTCGGATACCCAGCATCACATCCATGATCAACAAAACTATCGATGAACTTGAGTCCGAGATGGACCATCTTGGTAGGCCCATTGCTGTGGATGCTGGGGTGCGTACCTTTTATTAATTCTAATTACTCTCTGCCAAGATGCTATTTTCCTCTTGTATGACTGATTATGTGTTCATAGGCACAACTTTACACTATCTTGGAACTTTGTCGTGCATTTGACCGAATTTTCAAGGAGCATCTGGATGGAGGGTAAGCATCATGTTTCTACTGTCTCAGTGTTAATATGCTCTTTTAGATGGCAATATATGTTTAGTACAAAATGAATAAGTCCTTGATTCTTTGGTGAATTACGTTTTGAAATTATTATTTTGTTAGGAAGGATTTCTCATCATATATTTCTTTGGTGGATGACCAATTTTTCCTGGCCAATTGCTGAAATTTCTAATCATGCTCCTGGATTCCTGTCTTAGGCGACCTGGAGGTGATCGGGTTTATGGAGTTTTTGACAATCAACTTCCTGCTGCTTTGAGGAAGCTTCCATTTGATCGCCATCTTTCTGTTCAGAATGTAAAGAGGGTGGTATCAGAAGCAGATGGTTATCAGCCACATCTGATAGCCCCAGAGCAAGGTTATCGGCGCTTGATTGAGGGAGCATTGAGTTTTTTTAGAGGACCTGCTGAAGCTTCTGTGGATGCTGTAAGTAGTTTATTCTTTATATAATATATAGGTTATTCAAGTTATTCAAGTTTGAACATTAGATGGAATATTCTACCTGGTCTTTATCTGATCTTCAAATTTGGCATTCAGGTTCACTTTGTTTTGAAAGAGCTCGTAAGGAAGTCAATAGGAGAAACTCAGGTAATGATTGGTGAAAAGTTATCTTTGGACAAATAAGACCATGAGCATTTTGAGGAATCGATGTTTGTTAATTTGTTGGCATTTGACAGGAATTAAAGCGCTTTCCAACTCTGCAAGCTGAAATTGCTGGGGCTGCTAATGAAGCCTTGGAGAGATTCCGTGACGATGGCAAGAAGACTGTTGTCCGATTGGTGGATATGGAATCTTCATATCTAACTGTTGAGTTCTTTCGGAGGCTCCCTCAGGAAGTTGAGAAAGGAGGAAATCCAGCAGGAAATCAAGGAGGAAATCAAGGAGGAAATCCTGCTCCCCCTTCCATAGACCGTTACACAGAGGGCCATTTCAGGAGGATTGCATCAAATGTCTCTTCTTATATCACCATGGTGTCTGAGACACTAAAGAATACAATTCCTAAGGCAGTGGTTTATTGCCAAGTTCGGGAGGCTAAGCATTCCCTTTTAAATCGCTTCTACACTTTAATAGGGAGAAAAGAGGTAACATTTCTGCGTGTCTTTGCATTGTGATATGCAGCTCTTTCGCCAAGTGTCTGTTTATGAGTGGCTAAGGAAATTCTACAGCTTTCTGTGAATTCTAACATTCACCTATTGAACTTGGCCTTTTTTAAAAAAATATTCTTGGTTTGGCAAAATCAACAATCCGAATCTTGCCTATCCTCATGGTACATTCTTGCTGGCTGTTAGTAATTTGTATGCTTTTTCCAGGCTAAGCAGCTTGCACAATTGTTGGATGAAGACCCGGCATTGATGGAAAGAAGACAGCAATGTGCGAAAAGGCTCGAGCTATACAAAGCGGCAAGGGACGAGATTGATTCAGTATCATGGGCTCGCTGAGATCTTATTGTGCATTTTTTATGGAGACCTTGTATTATAGTGAATCCTATGCTGATTCCCAGACGCTGGCTAATGAGATTCTTACATTATTTATTGTTTGTTGTTTGATTCCTTACAATATTATTGATGGGATTGAATCCTGGCGTCCTCCTCAGTATAGCTGGTCTCCTGCATTTTGGGATTTTGTTTGGTAACCTTGTTTGATATGTCAGAATCGAATCACCTACTGCTTATCGACGGATTGTTAAGATAGTGTTCGTGATTTTTGACTTCTCTCCAATACTTTCTGCAAGAATAAAGAGAAAGCAAGCTGCTTGAATGCATAATTCACTTGGTATTCTTTGCTCGCTAGCCACGCAGAAACTAAATTCAATCAGAGGAAGAGATTATGTTTGTGCCATTTTTTGGGCCTTTTGAGTGGGTTAAGCTCTAAGATTCTCTAAAGTTTCCATTTTTACGAGGCAAAAATAATAATTTGACGTTAGATTTCACTATAGTCGTTAAGAGCTAAATTGCTCTTTTCTGGGCTGTTACGGTACGGACACCTACCGTAACTAAACAGTGCTTTAACCTTCAAAAAGCGTTAAAAGTCCCCCGGCGGCCTACTTCCTCCCCACCGGCGGCATCTCCGATACACAAAAATGCATCTTTTTTTTAAACTGAAAGTTTGTCTTCTCAAATGTCCAAATAACTGAAGTCCGTCGCTCTGCAATCCGAAGAGGGAGGACGAGGCGGAGAAGAGATGAATGGTGCGCTTTGTCTCTGGCAGCTATGCCATGTTTCTTCCACCAAACTCCTGTCAAAAAGCTCAATCTTCTACGATGGTATCTCTCCTCCTCCCACCTAGCTATGGGCATTTCGTGTTTGATATGAGAAAGAATTGAAAGTTGAACTCCAAATTCAGGTCTTTATATCAAAGTAGCTTCGAGGAAAAATGCAAACTTGTGCATTTGTAGGAGTGTTCAGACTGTGGCTTACGAAATTGTGAACGGAAGTTATATACCCAATTCCCTAAATAAACCACCCAACCAAACTAAGGTACTTGCTCCCCTCTATGCCTTTACTTCTTTCTCTCTAGTTGCTTATTTACCTGCATTACTGTTACTTAAAAGAATAACCAAAAGATAAAGGAGGAAAGAAAGAGGAAACTGATGAATTTGGGAGCTAACTTCGTCTTCAATGACATCATCTTCACTTGGGTATACAAAGATGCTATCTTCTTTTTCTTGCAATATCCCCTTTTTCTGTTTCTTCATCATTGAATTTCTGCTGAAAACGCACGTTTTATGCATAAACTATGTAAAATACTTAGTTAGAGAATCGAAATCTATCAGGATAAAGCATCATCAGAGCTTGAAAATCTTGGTGCTTTTCAAAAACTACCTATGGTCATGCCATCAGTTGATATTCTTTATTCAGCCTTGAGGAAGGCGAAGAGAGTCCCACCAACACAAGGTTATAAACTGTGGTTAACCTCTTGTATTACCCAAGTGGTTCCTATGATGAATGCTAGTTTATGCTTTTCTTATGTATCTTTGTTGTAGGCATTGCGAATATTGCCAAGAGAGAAAGAAATAGAGGTGCAAAGCAACTGGATGCATTGATGAAAGTAACTTCTCTTTTTGTGTTACCATGTCCAAATATTTAACTTTGAATCTTTTGCTTACATGAATGGGAAAAAGCTGACATCTTTACGTGACTTATAAATCTTCAGGAATTGGCTGTTCCACTGAGAGAATATATTGAAAATTTCCCAAAAAAGAAAGTTCTTCACCCTTACGAACAATCACTGATTGAGTTAACCCTTGGAGATGGCAATTATGAAGAGGTTAGTTGTGAAGAACTGGTTAATGATGTTTTCCTTGCAGCTTCTTGGGATCTATAATGTGCTGAAATCTTTTGAATTAGAATACTATGAAAACTAAGACTAAAGTAAAACTTACTAAAGTAAAACTTTCTAATTCTGTTTATCGAAAACTTCTATTAGAATAACCTGATTCCTGAGTTAGGTGCGAAGAACTGGTTAATGACGTTTTCCTTGCAGCTTCTTGGGATCTCAGGCAATAGACTTTCCCCCAAAAAGAAACTATAATGTGCTGAAATCTTTTGAATTAGAATACTATGAAAACTAAGACTAAAGTAAAACTTTCTAATTCTGTTTATTGTAAACTTCTATTAGAATCACCTGATTCCTGATATTAGAATATTTATGCCCCTCCTGAACATCACCCTTCCACTTTTCTTGCATACTTCTTTTGATTTGTCATGAACTTCTGTTGCCATATGAGGAAGCTTTGTGGTGGAATTCATTTATTAGTATCCACAAGTTTCATGAGAAGTCTTGTAAACTAGCAAAAGAGGATATTATATTGTTCTCTTGTATTTAGTGTATTGGTTTTTTATTTTTGCATCCAACTTTTAAATTCAACCACTGTTTGACAGGTGTTAGGAAAAGTTGATGGTCTGAGGAAGAAGGTGGTGTCTGTGGGTAAGGAATGTGCTTCTCTATGTGCAAAGGTTAGAGTTATTATGGAATTTAATATGTTGCGTCCCTTTCTCTGTAATTTCGTTATTCTAACTTTTCTGAGGTGCCAATCTTGTTCCTTTTTCAATTAGGTTGTAGGTTTTGAAGTTTTTCTAAAATCTATTCAATGTTTTAAACTTACCCTCTACTTGCTTTCTCATGTTGGATGCATGACACACATTTGGAATGACACATTTCTTATCTAACGTGACAATTTTGTCAACTCTTTTAGACTCCCTACCTGCTAATCTAGGAGGCTAGTCATTTCAACAAATATAAGTTTTAGAACTTGGTACCTACGTAAAGGAACCATAAAACAAAATGCCGTAAACATTGGATAACTTGGTACCCATCTAAAGGAACCATAAAACAAAATGCCGTAAACAATGGATAATCTGAAGTTGGTTACGTTGTTGAGTGGCATTATTCTTCTATCTGTTGTAGTCATGTAGATTGTGTTATCAAGATTAAGATATAGGGTAAATGCTCATTTTATAGGTTTATGCTACTTCCATATGTATTACTTGTTCTGAATCCTTGGTTTCTTTATCACATTATATTAGCTTTATTAGGTCCTCATGAGAAAATTCCATTTTTAGATTAGTGACATGGCAATCAGAGTGAGAATGTTGGACGAAGAGTCATCAATTAGTTAGTTTTGTTTTTAACTGGTAGACTTCTTTCACTAACTGGATTGAATTTCTGGGCAGTCACTAACAAAAAGAGAAGCTGTGGAGAGGTTGAATGAGGTAGTATCTCCTTGCACCTGCAACTTCTGTACTGACTATGATTATAGACTCTATTGTAATTTCTGCAGGGTTTGAAAAAGCTGGAAGATATTTTCAAACATGATGGAAAGGCTGTTGATGATTTGTTAAACATTGCCAAGGTGATGCTTTTCTTCCCAAATAAATACCTATGTTTTAATATGCATTATTTTTGTCTCCTTGCCCTCCAATTTTGATAACTATTGTACAGCAACGTATAGTATGCAGACATGCATTTTAATGTGGAACACTTGAATTATATGTGATATAAACTCCTGTTCTTTACCTCACTTTAAAGATGTTATTCCTGGTTGCAGTTGACATATTTCTTGGCCTATATTATGGCTGTTATATTTGAATTTCTTGATTTTCATTCTTCAACGATTTTATGAAGCTTTGCTAGTGCTACTATTCCAATAACAGCATTGCTGTATCTGATATTTTCAAATTGTCCATGACTCTGGAACAACACAAGCTCTACCCAATTGACCTCCTTTCTTTTCCTGATATGTAAAAGTGATTTTGTAGCATTCAAAGTGTGATATGTATGTGCTTTGCAGACTTTGAGGGCTATGCCAGTGGTTGATTTGGAAACACCAACTCTCTGTCTTGTTGGAGCTCCTAATGTTGGAAAGTCATCCTTAATTCGAATCCTTTCAACAGGGAAGCCCGAGGTTTGTATTGTGCAGATCTTTTAAGTGATTATTAGTTTCTCATTGTAATTATACAAGATGCAAGGCAAATGTTTACTTGCTAGAGATGCTAAATGTTTACTTGCAAGAGATACTATCTTTTTTACCTCTATTTCTTATATATGATCTGTGAGCTTCAAGCTAAAACTCTGAGCTCACGTCTCCTTTAAGGATCTCTAGTTGATTGTTTTCTGTTAGATGGTGCAAATAGTTAAGACAAATGTTCTTTCTGTTAATATTTGGCTACAGAAAAGGAAAGCATTTCTGAAATTTCTTTATCGTTTTGGAGATTAAAGAATCAGGACTTATAGTTGTATTTCGAGCTCTTTGGCTATTTCTTCTTTTTTTTTTAAACTGATGTTTGGAGACAGGTCTGTAACTACCCCTTCACGACTAGAGGAATCCTAATGGGTCATATTGTATCGAACTTTCAACATTATCAGGTACTTATTTTGGCTATTTGCTTTTCTTGAGATACTAAAAAGTTTTGCAGCCTTGCTTTCTTTCACAAACTTCTTTGACACTAAATTGACTACAGGTGACGGACACCCCTGGTCTGTTAAAGAGACATGATGGTAAGATGCTCAGGAGACTGACTACTTATTAAAGAAATTGAAACAGTTAGGATATCTCATCTGTGTACATCCAGTTACATAGCAAGTAACAGTTTCGAAATGTACTTTCTGTATTTACTAGTAACGGTTAGACCATCAGTATCAGTGTCGCATTATAGTAGTTCCATAGTCAGATGTTGCTTTACGGCCAATTCAATTTGATATGTTCTGGTATCATGCATGCTTGACGATGCAGAGGACAGGAACAACTTGGAAAAATTAACACTTGCTGTCCTCTCACATCTGCCCACTGCAGTGCTTTATGTTCATGATTTAACCGGAGAGTGTGGAACATCACCTTCAGACCAGGTATGATACATAACGGCATTAAAAGTCCTTGATGTCTCATTTGGTTGAGGAGTTTGTGGGTTGTGAGAAGAGGGTTGATTAAGATTTACTACCTTGTCTGAGTTGTTGCTACGCAATTGTGGTGCACTTTGTTCTCTCAAAAGCTTAGAACTCTCTGTACCTTCAATTGTTCTCTGGGTTTTTAAACAGAAAGAAAACTGGCATTCATGTAGTTATGTCTTCCCATACACACAGTCTCTCCCTATACTTGAACTTCCTGGATGTTTGATGTGCAGTTTGTGATATACAAAGAAATAAGAGAGAGGTTCAGAGATCTTCTTTGGCTTGATGTTGTTTCCAAAAGCGATCTTTTGGAAGAGTCTCCTGTCATCTTTATTACCGAAGACAGCGACGCTAATGACGTTGAGATGGCAAGATACCGGAAGATGGGACCTAGAGGGGCAATTCGTGTGTCAGTGAAGAGCGGAGAGGGGCTTGATCAGGTAACTGGCTAACTACTGCGGTCATTTTTAAAAGGGTAGCTGCGGTCCTCCGTTTTTTTATTTATTTAAAACTTACCTTTTTTAAGGTTGTCATCTGCGAATATATAGGATGGATAGTTGTAAACCCTTTCTGATATATGAATTGTCGCTCTTATGGCATGAGTTTGTAGTTGACCTCAGATTTCTGTGTTTTGTCTGGAACATGTAAAAGAATAGACAAGATCAGACCAGAGCTGAGCTCATATGTTGTGTGGTTTCTTTGTGCAGCTAAAAGTGAAAGTGCATGACATGCTGGTTGCTCAGATGGATAGAATCGGACGTACAGAAAGCAACCAAGACAATTCAAAACTTCCTTTGGCATAGCTTCACTACAACTGTATTTTCCCAAAAAAAAAAAAAAAGGCTTCACTGCAACTACTACTACCAGAGAGTGGAAAAATGAAAGTTCCTGTTTCTGTATATGTGGAGGATCTTAATATTTGATTTTGTAGAACAGAAATTGTAAACTGTTGATTATAAATTTTTTTGCATGGCATTAATATCTGTAATTGTCACCGAGTGAAGTCCTATAAATAATCGAGTAGTCGTTATAACATAACAACTATATAAACCCCTCTGAATAATAATCAGAAAGGTCACATATTGTAAACCCTTTCCGCCGCCACTGACGCTGTAAGAGACATCTCTTTACTTCTCTGTTCTGTTGAGAATTTGGGATTTTATCTCTATCAAGTTTTCTTAATCATGCATGATAAAAAGCTTTCTTCTTTTCTCTGTTTAATCATGCAATCTTTGCCAAAGCAGAAATTTTTATCATCATCTCTGTGATCTACACTCTCTTCTCTTTAGCCTTCCCTTACTCTTTCTGCTGGGATCTTCTGTGAAACCTGGAGGTCACAAGACTTCGAAAATCATTTACAAAACCGCAAATATACTTGCTGTTATTGGCTACGAAAGATATTGCCTGATTCTCGATAAGAAATTCGCTCCCAAATGAAAGATTGGGTCAGTAATCAATAATAGTACGAGTTTTGCAGTGGTAAAGAAAATGCTTCAATGGAAGAACACATCCCATGAAACGTACCACGTCACTCTCTCCGTAAAAGAAGACGCAACCTTGGAAGAAATCAGGTCCAGTTACCGATCTGCCCTCCTCACTTGTCATCCCGACAAACTCCAAACTTCATGTGAACGCGACAGGTTTTTGAAGGTCCAACAGGCTTGGGAAATCTTGGGAAATCCCAAATCGCGAGCAGCTTACGACAACGAGCTACGTGCATCCAGACATGATTTGGGAGTAGCAGAAGAACTTAGCTTGGAGGACATGACGATTAAAGATGACGCACTAGTCCTGATCTTATCTTACCAGTGCTGCTGTGGGGATTACTTCAGTGTTGATTCCTCGGAGCTGGGAAACTTGGGCTTTAAAGTGTCGAGGGAAGAGAGCGAATTGTGGTTTGAGACACCCGATGGTTTGCCAGCTTCTGTTGTTATTCCTTGTGGTTCTTGCTCTTTACAAGTTCGCTTGTTGTTTATTACAGACATCAAGGTCCCAATTCATGATCGTTCATAATTTTTAAAAAGTAAAGTACTTGCAATCGCATCCCTGCAAGATACATAACACTTCTCCTGCATGTTGCCAATTGAATGGTCCTATAATGGCTGTATGTATCTTATGTTCTTGACTAATTTCCTTGGATTGAATTGCAGTTGGAACTATCAGACTTTTATCCTCCCTCCAATATCTCATTCCCTGAGTAAGTTCCTTCCAACAAAGTAGAACTGGATTGTGTTCGTCGATGAACCTTTTTCAACTTTTAATAGCAAACAAAGCCAGAAAGCTGGGGCTTTCACTACACGCTCAAATTATAGCTGCTGGTTTCTTTGCTGATCTCCACTTGGCCACCAAATTACTCATTTTTTATGGGAAACTATGTGATGTTTCAAATGCTAGAAAGGTGTTCGATAGAATTCCCGAAAGGAACGTAATAACTTGGACGGCTCAAATTTCTTGCTATACACATAACGGCTATTACCAAGATGCACTGGCGGTGTTTTTGGATATGCGTCGTTTTGGGGTTAAGCCCAACCAGTTTACTTACGGGAGCTTGTTGAGGGTGTGTACTGGTTTGAAGTGCTTGGGGAGGGGGCTGCAAATACAAGCTTGTGCCCAGAAGAGTAGGTTTGCTGATAATGTAGTTGTGCAAAGTGCTTTAGTTGATTTGCATTCGAAGTGTGGAAAGATGGATGATGCTCTTTCTTTGTTCCAAACAATGTCACGGAAGGATGTGGTTGCTTGGAATGCGATGATCGGTGGATATGGATTTCAGGGGCTCTCAAACCAATCTTTTCAAATGCTTCGCTTAATGATGAGGCAAGGTATGACAGCTTTTATCCTCTTAGATTTGCGGACAGATTTCTTTTTTGATTGTTACCTATTTCTTAATACGATTCAAAACTGTGGTTTGTGTACATTCAATTGGATTCTGTGTAAAAATCCTTGAGGCTTATCACCTACTGAGTTAACATTAGAAAAATCTTTACAGCCCAGTCTTCATTGACATGCAAGTTATTTGAGTATAGAACCAACAAAAGAAACTAAGGATTATTGAAGGTGACAGCACAAATGGTAGCAATTATAAGCTCCAATCTTGTTACTTTCTGCTATTCTTTTGATAAAGTTTTCCATATCAGTTCATTACAATAATATGTGTTGTGCTGTTTCAGGGTGTGCTTTATACACTCAAATCTGCCTGATAGATGCACAATATGTGAATTTTTAGGTTTGATCCCTGACTGTTTCACCTTGGGAAGTGTCTTAAAGGTTTCCAGTAGGGCCAGATGCCTCTCCAAAGTTGGTCAAATACATGGATATGCAATCACACTAGGTTTTGGATCACATGCTACTTTGACTGGATCTCTAATAGATGCATATGCAAAATGTGAAAGCATGAGAAGTGCTCGTTATTTATACAACACTATGGGAAAGAAAGACGTAGTATCCTTCACGGCATTGATGACAGGGTATGCTCAGGATAGCAGCAACAGCACTGAGGCCCTTTATCTCTTAAAGGAAATTCAACGGATGCACTTTGGAATTGATGATGTTCTACTGTGCTCTAAGTTTAATATATGTGCCAGTTTAGCATCAGTAAGTATAGGTAGACAACTTCACGCATTCGCTGTAAAACGTAAGTACTGTCATGATGTAGCAATGTGTAATGCCCTCATTGATATGTATGCAAAATCTGGAGAAATTGATGATGCTGCTCATGCATTTGGTGAGATGAAGGAGAAGAATGTTATTTCATGGACATCTTTGATCGCTGGATACGGGCGACACGGATATGGAAACGAAGCTATTATGCTTTATAAAAAGATGGAACTCGAAGGTTTAAAACCCAATGACATCACGTTCTTGTCTCTTCTATTTGCGTGCAGTCATGTTGGCTTGATTGATGAAGGATTGGAATGCTTCAATAGCATGATTAGTAAATATGGAATTAAGCCACGAGCTGAGCACTTGTCTTGCATTGTTGACCTTTACGCACGCAGGGGACATTTGGAAGAAGCTTATAATATGGTGTGCAACATGAATATTAAACCTAGTGCTTCACTTTGGTGTGCCCTTCTTGGGTCATGTAGCACCTACGGCCATATGTTTCTTGGAGAAGTAGCAGCAACACATCTTTTCTCCATGGACCCTGAAAATTCAGTGAACTACGTTGTTTTAGCCAGTGTATATGCAGGAGCTGGATCATGGAACAGTGCTTGGGAGGTCAGAAATTTACTGACAGTGAGGAAGTTGAAGAAAGCTCCTGCATACAGCTATTTGCATTTTACAAAGGGCAAAGTTAGGAAGGCATTTCTTAAGAGCTATTACTCTTCATCAATGTTAAGAGACTAGCAAGCTTGTCTAAAACAGAAATTGTTTTACTTGTACGAGTTAATCAGGTTTCAGGTCGGGTTTGAACTGGTTTCTTAATTTTTAAATTTCGGACTGAGTTTCAAATTAAATTGATCGGTTTGGTTCCACTTCCTAATCTGATACTCGAATATATAAAATATAAATAGTATCATTTTAAGTAAAAGGAAGTTAATTTCAAAATTTAAGGCAGTCCTTGTTGAAAATTTTGGGGGTGGGCCAATTTGGTAGAAAGAGAGAGGCTCTGATGAGCACAACAGCCTAATTTTTGTTTAAAACAAACATTAGATTTGAGACTCATTTTTCGCGCGAGCTAGAGGGAGGCTTTCGATTCACTCATAAGAGCATCAACTTTCGTGTCTCGTCTTTACAGGTAACCTTATTCTTCTCCTTCAATCTCTCTCCGTTTCCGTCCTCTTCCTACAGCCTTTCGTTATTTGCTACTGTTTTCAGATCTCAGACCAGATCAGAAAGATTCTCTCTTTTTGCCGCTGCAGATCTCTTAGGTGAAGCTAAATCTCCTCTTCCCACCATCCCATTAAACTTTTTTGGATCTGTTACATTTGCTCTTCTTCTTTTTCTTCCTTTTATGATGCAAAGATCTGTTCTTTTCAACTATTTTGGTATATCATATGCATGCAATTCTTCGTCCTATTATGCAAAGATCTCTTCTTTTCAACTATTTTGGCATATGAGTGCAACTCCCATCTCAATTTCACGTCTGATCCATACCATCCCCGTATTACTTACTGTTTTTATTTATAAGATCTTTATCAAGATTGTTAATTTCAGTTTCTTGCTCTATTTTATCACTCTTATGTAATTGCAACCAAAAACATGCCTTTTGTTGTTAACAAGTGCTTCGTTCATCGTTTGTTTCTCATCTTTTTCACGTTATCAAAAGATTCGTGTATATTTCCATCTCAGATCTGAATTATCACGTCCTTTTTTTGTTTTTTTGTTTGCAGCTTAAGTGCTGGTTAATTTTCACTCATGGCAACTGCTATTGATTCTGCAACCAAGGTACAATTTTTCACTCGTACTTATGCCCCTTGTCATGTCATTCTTGGCCTTCTTAATATCATATCCATGTCCCATCTTCAACTACTCCCCTACTACTTGGTTTTGTAGTTTTCATTGCTAATACATCAACAAATCATGGAACTTGATGTCTTCCATTTATATATATGAGCATTGTTCTAATTGACATCTGAGACACCTATTCCTGACGTGAGTCGTAAGCATAAGCTTATATGTTCGTCTTTTAAGTGAAGAAAGGCAATCTTTTATCATATGACATGCATATGCCATTACAGGGGCAGAACGGAAGCTTGGCTGAGAAGAAGCCTACAGTCGTTTTTGTTTTGGGTGAGCATTTTCTTTGAGTTCCAACCTTAACATGACCTCACTCTTCTCCCTATCTATCTATTCATTGAGTAATTCAGTGCGCCTAGTTTTACTGTATTTAAAAGCTTGTCAAAGTACAGGATTGAAGCTTTATGATGATTGACTTCAGTTGTTGGTCTTCATCATACTTGGGTGTGCATTATTTTGTTCTACATACCTTTATTGGCCAAATAGCCTTTTGTCTCTTGTGATCTCTTAATAACATTTCTTTGATCTTGATTGATCAGGTGGTCCAGGCAGTGGAAAGGGTACCCAATGTGCAAATATAGTTCAAAATTTTGGTTTCACTCATCTTAGTGCCGGAGATCTTCTTAGAGCTGAAATTAAATCTGGCTCTGAAAATGGGTATATAAACTCAACATTTATATTACTTTGAGCAGTATTTCCTATGCAAATATTTTCATATTTCTTCTTTTGATGATACATTATATATTTTGAGAAACACAAGTTCTTTTGTCATACAGATACTAAATTTTGATGATACATTATATATTTTGAGAAACACAAGTTCTTTTGTCATACAGATACTAAATTTCTAGACATGTGTCGTAGGTTACGAGTCCCACCTTACCATTGTCACCTAGTTATTGAATTTACTGAGCATCATTTCTCAGAAACTGAGAGGGCTATCGAAAATGTAATTACTATTAGTTGTTTTTCTAGATTGCACTGATTCAATGTCTTTTTTCCACTAAGGTTATGCATGTATAGCTAGTAAAATTGGAAGATGGGTTGTTTGATTCACCAACCAAGATTTATTTAAATTTGTTTTGTTGCTTCCATCAAGTACTTCATTCTATTCGTGCTCATGCAGTGCTTTTTTGTACTCTTGTTCTGCATGGTGGATTGTGTATTCTTATTTCATTTTAGAGTATCCTGAACTTTCAAGTCTTCCAAATTCCTTATTGTTAATATGGCATCTTTTTCTGTGCATACAGCACCATGATTCAAAACATGATTAAGGAGGGAAAAATTGTTCCCTCAGAGGTGACAATCAAGCTTCTCCAGAGAGCAATGGAAGAGAGTGGCAATGACAAATTTTTGATTGATGGATTCCCTCGTAATGAGGAAAACCGTGCAGCATTTGAAGATGTTGTAAGCCTTCTGCTTAAGTCATTGTCGTTGGTTATGCCTTTGAACTCATGCTTAACTGGGGAAGGAAGGGTTGAGTTTAATAGGTCTTAGCTTTAATCTTTATTGCAATGGCACATGATACTACTATCTTAGCTTTGAGAGTGATTTCAAGTGAAGCTAAATGTTAAAGATTATCTTGGTAACTTTTGAAGCTCTGATGGCTATGCAGACCAAGATTGAGCCGGCATTTATCTTGTTCTTTGATTGTCCTGAAGAAGAAATGGAGAGACGCCTATTGAATAGGAACCAGGTTGGATACATTTGAACTTTGTATCTGCAAATGTGTGTGCTGTATGCATGTGCACTGTTTATTGGTTTATTGTTTACATTGTTCTAACGTATCTTTTCTCCCTCCCACCTCTCAATTCTTCTTTTTGTAACAAAAGGGACGAGAAGATGATAACATAGAGACAATCAGGAAGCGGTTTAAAGTGTTCCTAGAGTCCAGTCTCCCTGTGATTGAGCATTATAATTCCAAGGGGAAAGTTCGAAAGGTACATCCAACCTGTAGATGTATAAATATCTTAAACAATATTTACATGGTTATTTAAGCTTTTGATTGCTGCTTTACATAGATTGATGCTGCAAAGCCTGTTGAAGAAGTTTTTGAAGCAGTTAAAGCTGTTTTCACTCCAAAAGATGATAAGGTAAAGTGTCCTATTTGTGTTATAGTATAGGCATTCCACTGAAAATTGTGGAGAATGACCTGATTATTATATGGTTAGTCTACCATGGCTGTACAAATTGAATCAAGCTTTAAATTTCTCTACTGCTGTTAAAGCATGGTTCCTGTAATCCAAAAATTTATTTATCATGAGCTTGTGTTACTATGCTTGTGATAATGATGGCTTGTGTTTGCTTTTGTTGTACCTTGTGCGGTATAAACCAATATCTATAACTGAATAGATTTCTCTTGGAAAGGAACTTCATATTTTGGAGTCATGAATATGGCTTCCCTTATAAGAAACTGCATCTTGTGAAAAACAGGCATTAAATCATTTTTGTAGTCTATTTTTACTAGAGGTCTTCGAAAACCACAAATGTAATTCAGTGAAGTCTTAGGTTTTGCAAGTTTGAGTTGCAGAAAGGCAGGAAAAAAAAAATCTAAAAGACCCCGCTCAAGTTTGACGACCATTTACCACCAAAAAGACCTAAATATTATTTAGTTTCTTTACTGGGCCATAAAACAAAGAATTGGAACTTTCTGCAAATTGATCTTCCAAAAAGTTATCATACGGCTTAGCTTGTTAAATATTTTTTGCAATATTTGACAACCCTCTACATTTCAACTTCTGCCAGATTTTCATGACGTTATAGCTTTTAGTAGCTATATCAACATGGAAGTGTAGAAAGGTTGAGAGCTTGGCCCATCATTTCTGTAGGTTTTCCCATTTATTCACTTTTGATTTTTCAATATGCTTGCAGGCAGCTGTCTAGATGTTTCACTCCCTCTGCCAGATATATTCACCCGGTATCAAATTAAGGTATCGTTGATGTAATTATCTGTCTCCTACTGGTCTGTTTACTTTTTGGCATTGATTCCTTTTGGACCAGAAAGGCTTCACTATGAATAAAGTGAGCATTTAGTTTCCCATGTTGATGTCTCAAATCATTAGATGCCAATTTCGACTACCTGGGTTGGATATAAGGGAATATGACCGATGCTTGAAATGTTTTATGAGTTTTAACTCACAAATTAGACAATTTTTTCTGATTCGTAGACTAGTTTTGAACAAGGGGTGGTTCTTCATCCTAGTTTCTTGAACCTTTTCATTTTCGTTACTGCATCATAACTTTCTTCGGCTGATATATGATTACATGCTGGAATTTAATTGAGGTTATTTATTTTCTCTTTTCAGGCTATGTTTTGCCCTTTTATTTCCATTATAATGTTATTCCAAAGGTATTGTTCTCCTTTTCGTGGCCATCTGAGCTGCATGTTGTTTTGTAATAGCAGGTTATAGTTCTGAAGGTATTTACCTCCATATTCTTGATGTTGTGATTGTATCAATAACGAGATTTTCAGTAATAAAAAATGATCATGATGATCTTCATACTAATACTTCTTCTCTTAGTTTCTTGCTTATCATGCCAATTTCTAAATTAAACAGAAGAATATATCAAGATACCTTTTTGCATGAATTGGTGAGTAATATGGTAAGAATTATGAAGATAACCCTCTCTGCAAGTCACTGAGATTGACAAACACAGGTTTATCAGAATTCAGAAATGATTGTAATGAGAGGATGGAAAAAGTAATCTGCACACTCTATTCGTCGTACATAACGATTCCTATTAGTTTGAAGCTAGCTTAGCTTGCACGGGCCATGGGAGTGAATAGAATACCAATGAAGTAGTGAGCTTCGATATTAAGCAACCAAAGCATAAAGCAATAAAAAAAGAAACTAGCGAGCAGCACCACAAGATTAGTTGTACGTCGATTTCATTGGCTTCTTCCAAATGAAGGGTACGCTCTTCTTTACAGAAAGCAAGTTTTAAAAGTGAAAGGTATCTGCTTGACTTACACTCAGTCAAATAAATACGGTTTCATATTATCATATGTATTTTGGCAAAGACCAAGACTTCGTCTTTTCTAATGTTGTCAAAAAAGAGAATGTTCAAACATAAAACAGTATCCTTTCTTCATTACATGTAACATGTCCTCTTTAACAGCACCACCATAAAGAATATTATACAATCAACATCAAAGTTAAAGGGCAATCATTTCTTTAACTGCTCAATATAAAAAACTCAACTCTCTGCATTTACTTAAACCTCCTTGTATGTCTAACAGTGGAAGTGACTGAGAAAGAACAGTTAGTGTGACTCATATCTGTCGACAAAGGCAGGCAATATGCAATTACCCACCACTCCCTCCTTTCCTTCCAAATTCCACACTTTTGATTTCCAACGTACGGAAATGTAGAAAAGCAGGTTCGAATACCGTCTCTTTATTCCGATTATTAATGCTTATATATACTCACCATCGATCTTGCTTTTCCTCTGCCCGATCATTCATTCCTTAAAATTCTCAAGTTT
>JAOTBA010000005.1:1760229-1773838 GCA_025629845.1 Erythroxylum squamatum | reverse complement strand
ACCTAAGTTTGGCCTGGCCGTTAGCTGTGAGGTTGACTTTTGTAAAATGGACCGATCGGCCCACGAGTCCTTTTGACAGAGTCCGAGCCTAATATGACCGACCCGACCAAACTTAATATCCAAATTTGTTAAAGATAATTAACTTCACCCACGCGTAATCTTTTAACATGACAGGAGTTCTATACTCAAAGTGCCGAAGTTCTTTTAATATATATTTATATAATTTGTATCGAAGAGAGTAGGATTTAAGTTGGTATTATCCACGAAGTTGAGCCAAAACAAAAAGTTGTAAGATCGATGAACCATAATACTATACACTTGAAGCTCCGAAGTTGATGAAGTTTACTTCACATCGATCGCATGTTGACCGTACCCATTAACTAGGTGTCTAGATCCATGGTTTCGGTGGCTATGTACCAAAAAACGAGGACAATAAGTGTGTGTGACGAGCACAATGCCACGTTGACTGAATTCAGAATCATCCTTTTCGGTGAACATGCGGGGTGAATGTGACCAGGACATTAATGGTAAGACTTACCGTGTGAATGCTTGGTTTTTCATTCACGAATAACACAGGGGTCTCCTATGTTCGGTTGGTTTTTGTCTTTGTGAGCTGTGCTCACTTTTTTCTCGCCAACAAAAATAAAGCAACTTTGCCGGTGAGTGGTTGTTAGCTTCTGGTAATCAGTTCTTACCTTATTCTGTTAAATAGCATAAATATGGTACTCAAATTTAGAATAATTTTTTTGTCTATTTTATTCTGTTTAATAAATTTCAGTCATTTATTTATACGAAACCTATAGAAAACTTATATAAATAAATGATTGAGATCTATAAAATAGAATAAAAATAGGATAAAATGAAAAAAAAAAAAACTTAAGTTCTCAAATCTGTGCATTTATTATGCATATGTCTGTCGGACTTAGTCTGCAGAAGCGCAATGACTCACCGCTGCTCTCTTCAAGTAATGAAGGAAGAAACCAATTTTAAATATTCAATTATGCATCTGAATCATGAGCCGCGGAGGGGAATGGCATTGAAATTCTAAGAACTGACCGGACTCTGTATCTGTAGAGGAGGCAGCTATTTATGAGTTTCTAGCTAATAATTAATTGCTGAAAAGAAAACGAGAAACGAAACATCTCATCCCTTAGTTCTATGACATCAATCATGTGGCATGGCACGCCGAGTCTAGATTTTCTGTTTAATATTACTCTGTCTTATTCTGTTTTATGAAATCTCAATTATTTATTTCGCGGGATCTACACGGAACTCACGCGGGACTCACATAAATAAATGACTGAGATTTATTGAACAGAATAAGACACCATAATATTAGACAGAAGATCTGGATTATGGCAAGCCAGGTCATCGTTACGGCAATGAATAAGGATGTCATGGGTCGTGCATTGGGTGGACATTTATTTTTTTTTGGTGCATTGGGTGGACATTTATTTTTTTTTGGTGCATTGGGTGGACATTTATACTGAATACAATTAGTTCGAAAGTATTTATCAAAAAAAAAAAAAGTTCGAAAGCCGCAGGAAAGGGTTTTTGAACAGGATTGAAAGTTGCTATTCCGATACTGGTTAGACAAAATGAGGATATCATATTATGACGATCACATGATCTGAAGAAAAGGTCCAAGGGGAAATTGCCCAACCAATCTCCAATGTGGCTGGTGAGAGTTGTAAATTTACATGGAGGCTCACTTATTGCACATACACCTATTTGTTTGTTTGCATTTTGCACTATTATTTTTATTGGTTAAAGCTAAAATTACGTTTTTTTTTTAATTTTAAGTCTCAACAAAATTTCTATTAATAAGATGTTGTAATTATTTCTGTTATATTTTACACTTAATATGATGTCGCAACATTTTAATAACACTCTTGTCGTTAATAGCTATCGTAATGCATTTATGTAATCTCATACTATTCGTTAGAACTTAGACGTACGTAGTATCAATATCATGATCCCTTCTATCATTTCCTACGAACAACTTTGTCTACTTTTACAAAAGTCCAAAGGTGAACGGTTTTGGCATGTACCATTAGATTTTTTTAGAATTCATATTTTCGCGAGATTTTTATTAGGATTTTTTGTTAAACATTTTTTTATTGAAAAAGAAAGTATTTATGTGCACTTAGGGGATACAGAGGCTTAGAACATCGTTAAGTCCTGTGCCTCACATCACACTACCCTCTTTTTTCTTTATATATATGTGAAAATTGGGATCGACTTGGCACATAGCTGGCTAGAAAAAGGGGCACCAGAGGCATACACGTAAAGTTTATAACAAAAGCTAGCAAAAATATGGCATCCATGCCTGGAATTCTCAGTGAGTGGCCTTGGAAGCCTCTTGGAAGCTTTAAGGTCTCCTCTTCTCTCATTACCCTTTCTCTGAATCAAACTCGTAGTGCCACTATTATGTATCTGCAAAATGTAATTAAGATAGGAATATTGTACGTGAAACAAAATTTGCTGCATGAACTTTGTTGTTCCAGTGAGTTTTCAGAATCTTACGACTTACTTGTATGTTGTGTTTTGTGCACGTTGTTACTTGAAACAGTATTTGTTACTAGCTCCATGGGCGATCCACAGAACCTATAACTTGGTTGTGAAGGATGAAAAGGACATCTCAAGCTTTCTCATCTTCCCATTTCTCTTGTTGAGAATGCTTCACAACCAGATATGGATCAGCCTTTCACGTTACAGAACCGCCAAAGGAAGTAACAGGATCGTCGACAAAGGCATTGAGTTCGACCAAGTCGATCGAGAAAGAAGCTGGTAGGTTCCGTACAATAACATATCCATTTGAATTATATTTTTAGACTTATCTGTATTATATATTTATATAACATCTGATGAATCTGACATTTTCAGGGATGATCAGATAGTATTCAATGGGCTCGTGTTCTATATTTTTGTCATGATAATTCCAGGGACTACTCACCTGCCGTTCTGGAGAACGGACGGTGTGATTCTTAGTGCTCTTCTTCATGCAGGACCGGTTGAGTTCATTTACTATTGGCTTCATCGAGCTCTGCATCATCACTATCTCTACTCTCGTTACCACTCACATCATCACTCTTCCATTGCCACCGAACCCATCACTTGTAAGTTTATTAGTTACTCTTTTTTGTTTCAAAATTTCTTCGTGTTGGCACGATTTGACTGAGATATCACTTTTCCTTTAATTCCTGTCAGTAATGATGGCGTATATAAAGGACAGGACAGCTGTTCCACATATCATTAAATTTATGAGAACTTGTTTAGATTTTTATTATGTTACGTTAATGGTGGCCATTGCAGCTGTTGTACATCCATTTGCTGAACATATAGCATACTTCACGCTTTTTGCAATACCATTGCTTACAACGGTATTCAGTGGAACAGCATCTATTCTCTCCTTTGTTGGTTATATCACCTATATCGACTTCATGAATAACATGGGACACTGCAACTTTGAGCTCATTCCCAAGTTCTTCTTCTCCATCTTCCCTCCCCTCAAGTACTTCATGTATACTCCATCGTAAGTTCTTCCATTTCACGATCTGTGCTTGATTTTATAGTTTAACACCTTCTGTGCTTGATTTGATTGATTATCTATCCTCTCGTCGCAGGTTTCATTCCCTTCATCACACACAATTCCGCACCAATTACTCGCTTTTCATGCCTTTCTATGACTACGTGTATGGGACCATGGACAAATCTTCTGATACGTTATACGAAAGTTCACTGAGGAGACCTGAAGATTCACCAGATGCGGTGCATCTAACTCACCTAACCAAACCAGATTCAATCTACCATCTCCGTCTGGGATTTGCCTACTTGGCCTCTAAACCCTACACCTCATCCAACTGGTACCTCTGGTTAATGTGGCCTGTCACTCTGTGGACCATGACCTTAACTTGGACATGTGGTCGCACTTTTGTTGTTGAGAGGCATCGTTTTGACAAAGTCAGATTACAAACCTGGGCCGTAGCAAAGTACAACGTTCAAGTAAGCACTCACTTCTGCGTGACTGGTAGATCACGTCTCTTCAGTCAATATATATATATATATATATCTATATATACTCTAACTAATGTCTCAGAGTAGTTAATGATAGAAAGCATATGAACATGGCAGTACTTCGTAAAACAGCAGAGTGAATCTATCAATAACTTGATTGAGGAAGCCATACTTGAAGCAGAAGAAAAAGGTGTTAAAGTCATAAGTCTTGGACTTCTGAATCAGGCAAGCACTCCGAACATACAGTTCAATGTGATTAGGTTAAATCCCTTATATTTACTGTAACCAGGCACGCGTACATTTCCAGGGGGATGAGCTGAACATGTATGGTGAGCTATACGTTCGGAAACATCCATGTCTGAAGATTAAGGTTGTCGATGGGACTAGTCTTGCAGTTGCCGTTGTACTTAACAATATACCTAAAGGAACAACACGAGTGCTTCTTACCGGAAACCTTACTAAGGTTGGTCATGCTGTTGTTCTCGTCTTATGCAAAAGACAAATCAAGGTACATACCTATCGTGTTACGATCACCTTCTCTTTTATAAATCATTGGTTTCACGATTACAAATCGATTTCAGGTAGCCGTCACACGCCGTGATGTGTATGAGAAGCTTAAAAAATCTCTTGGGGCCAACTCAGACAGCACCAACTTGATAATTTATGCAACTTCCTATCCAAAGGTATATTCATAACCAGGAAGTCGCATGTGTTTTACAGTGATTATAATGCTTGTAATAAAGTGGAATCTTGTGGCCTCAGGTATGGTTAGTAGGTGACGGATTGAGTGAGCAAGAACAGAAGAAGGCAGCAAAAGGAACATTTTTTGTTCCTTTCTCGCAATTCCCACCTAAGAAATCACGCAATGACTGCTTTTATCACACCACACCAGCCATGTTAGCTCCATCCAATCTCGAAAATGTGGACTCATGTGAGGTAAGCATATGATTAACACAAACGTATATGGTTTGTGCATGTTTAGCCGTGTTTTGATGAACTAAAACTTGGAAAAACAAAATGGTCAGAACTGGTTGCCAAGAAGAGTGATGAGTGCATGGCGTGTAGCTGGAATAGTGCATGCCTTAGAAGGTTGGAAGGAGAATGAATGTGGCTCCTCCTCCTACTACTCCACGACCAACATTGACAAAATTTGGGATGCAACTCTACGTCATGGTTTCAAGCCTCTTATGGTCCCTACTCAATCCAATTTCATTTGATTTATAATGTGTACTTTACTTTAATTTTAGTTGTTTTCTTTAAAAAAAAGAAAGAAAGAGGCGTTAGTGATGATTGTATTGCCACTTTCATGTAGTTTAGTCAGATCACAGATGTCAACGGCTTAGTGAATATCTTAGCCACTTTTGTTATTTGTTGTTCTATTACAAGAAATATTTGAAGTCAAAGTTAATGCTATTAATTGGAACAAATGCTAATCATTTACTGACTTTTATAATATAATATAATATAAATTATTATTTCTTATAATATTTTATTATAACGTTCTAAAGTGACAAATTATTTTTATTAATAAAATCTATAAAAAAGACATGAAAGGGAACAATTGCCAATAAAACTCTATAAAACCATAAAACATTTAAAAAATTAACGATTTTTTTTAATTTTGTGTATTTAGTAAAAACAAAAAATGCATTATTATTTAATTAAAAAGAATATACAATACATATAGGAAAGAAAATTCAAGGAATAAAATGAAAAGTTTAAATTGTGTATAAATTAAAAAAAAAAGGAAGAGGGAATGTCCGTTGGGCCTATGCAATAATTTTGATTAATGGCCCAAATCCAAGAAGAAGTTTTGGCGGGAAAATTAAAGAAATTCCAGCTGCAATTGCCAATTAGTTCAGTATCCTTATACCCTAGCCAACTGGTTCGGATTTTTTGGCCAAAAAAAAAAACTGGTTCGGATTTGCCCGCCACAGAGGCCCTTTTGAGTTCTTTCCCTTCCAGGACGCTAAGATAAGCTAATGTAAGGTAAGCCCCTTGGATATTTGTCAAGATTCGCTTTTATTTCACCTGTTTAGATCTCTCTCTTTCTTTCCTTCATTTGGTTTCTCCTTTGAGATATTGGAGTTGCTTCAATTCCGTGTAGGCTGGAATAGATGTGAAATATTAAAAAGAAAACGGATCGCATTTTAGTTTTTGGTGGCTTCATTATCCTATGCTTGATTAAGTAAAGGAATAGCTACTTCTTCTTCTGCTGTTTAGCATGTCTCTGTAACTTTAGGAATGCTTTGAGACGTCTATGAATTTGTAAGGGTAAAACCTTTCGGGCCAGGAAAGATGAAACAGGAAGGCAGAGACCCAAAATGGGTAAATTTGACTTTCTTATTTGCTAGTTAATGAAAATCTATCGTTTTCAAATTGTTTATATTTATAACCATCTACTGACAAACTGCAATGATGAGAAGTTAAAGGACTAATGAGAATATTCGTAATCTTTTTGAAGAAAGGAAATGTATGTGCAATAGGTTTTATGTTTTATTTCTTACCGTTTGTTGGTTTATTAGAAAAAGGATGAACATTATATATCTTGAACAGTTAAATGGTCATATGGTAATTGTTTCTGCTCTAATGTAATAGCAAATCATTTTTACCTCATTTGGTAACTCCATGGAGCTACTATGCAAATAGCATGAGCTTTTAGTGTTTCAGGCTGTGTACTACTGGTGCTGGAATAAATTGTTTATCATCTTACTTTCTTTTGTTAGCCTTTTAATGGCAGATTGAATTAAGAAATTACAGCAATAACAATAAACTAGACTGTTTATATGGGAGAGGACTTCTCTCACAACAACTTGAATATTACTAAATGCAGAAGTTCATTTTTCTTCATGCAATATCACGTGGTGAAACTATAGAAGAAGTGCGCTGCAAAAGAAATTTTATCATCTGGGTTTGGATGCTTAGTAGCTGACAGTTATATTAAGTCATTCTCCTCCTTTAGGAGAATAAACTATGGAACATGCAAAACCAGTTTGCAGGGGAGCTGAAACAATATTAAGAATTCAACCCAATTCCGCTATTTCCATCTCATATCATCCTCTTTTTGGTTCCCATGATGATTTGGTCCTCCTTGAACTTGACGAGAAACTCCTTCAGGACGTGCTTCATGAAAGGTAGGCACTAAATTTTGCTTCTAGTTATGGAAAATCATTACATGTTGATTTGATTCCAAACTTATTATTACTTTATAGGGTAACCTTAAGGGGCCAGCCTGAGGAAGATGCAGTCTTTTGCACTCAGTCAAAGACCTATGCTATGAAATTTGTTGGAACTTCTAATTCTGCCTTCCTCATACCACCGTCTGGCCAATTTTTGACATGTGAAGACTCGTCAGACTATGGTGGAAATTCTCATGACCAGCAAGTTGTTGCTCCTGTCATTAAGGTTGCACCTGGTACCATTGAGCTTAATGAGACTTCTCCAAGGCTTGACAGGCTTAAATTGCTTCTCTCTGAGAATCCTTACAACTTTGAGGAGGCAGCTGAAGAGGAAGTTATAGAGAAAAGAAAAGCAGGATTTTATAGCTGGGATGATCTTGTTAACAGGGTTCAGGCTAGTAATGACCAACTGAGGGCTGGGTTACATGCCCTCTCAGCAGTGGAGATTGATGGGTATTGGAGACTTGTAGATGAAAAGTATATGGACACAATTCTGAGGATGCTTCTGCATAATTCAGTTTTGAATGACTGGTTGTTAGATCAACTCCGTGAAGAGGAAATCATGAATACACTGGAAGCAGATGGATTCCCCCGGATGCTTGCAAATCATTGTTTGCATGTTTATGGCAGTAAGGTGGACAGCAGTACTGGCTCAACAACTTTATGGAGGTTGGATGAGAAGCGGGTTTGTGTCCATTTTGCAAGAGAAAATTTAAAAACAGGGAAGAAAAAAAAGGATAACTTCATGGCAGAATGGTTGCAGAACATACCAGATGGGATGCAGGCAAGTTTTGACATGTTGGAAGGTGAAGTTTTGACGGAAAGGATTGGTGTAGAAATGTGGGTTTATGCCTTCAGTGCATCTTCATTGCCCTCAAATCCTGCAGAGCGCTTCTCCATGCTTTTTAGAGAACGATCAAAATGGGCATGGAAGGATTTAGAGCCATACATTAGGTTAAGTTCCCTTTCGATATTTTATTCCCCTTTTCACTTCGTGTCTGCATCTAAGTTAAACTGATTTTGATTTACTGAGGGGATTTCTTTTTCAGGGATTTAAACGTGCCTGGTCTTTCTTTGGAAGGTTTGCTTTTAAAGTACACTCGAAGAACCCAACCAACTCCAGATGCCGAACCCATCTTTACTGCACGGTAGTGCAAAGTAGAATGCTACACATTTAGCAACATCTTTCTTCAAAACCTTTTCATTTGTTGAAATGAGGCATTTATCAGTGCCAACTAAGTCAAGTCTCAGTTTATCCTTGTTTATCTTATTGATTCAGCAAACTCACCGTCTCCCTTTTTAAGGAAACTGAATTAACAGTTACTAATGAAATTTAAATGGATAAGAGTGAAAATTAACAATGTTCTCTCTATAGATGAATTGTATATCAATGCAACCATACACTTGCACTTATGTACTTGTGCTTTTTGGTTGTGTGTGTATGTAGCTTTCTCATTTTTTGTAGCAGGCCTTTCTTCTTTGTTATAAATCAAAAAAGGCAAGGAAGAAAAGAATAGAAAAAGAAGAAACAAATATCTTGAGAAGATTCTTTCTAAGGAAGAAACATTTAACCAAAAGGAATAATTTCGTTTCTGCCATCTTTCATTAAATTAAACAACATTAATCTTATTGATACCATTGCATTTAGGCATGGAAGAAACGTAACTGGAAGGAGTAACATGAATGATGATATGAAGTGGTTGATAAAACAGAGCCAAGGGGTGAATTGAACTGGAAAATTTTCTCATTCACATGTTCATGGAAGGCTGGAGGCAGTTTCAAAGCACATGCATGCTTGGTAGATGTCACTTGTATCGTCGCTTATAGGTCTTCCAAGCTTTGACTCATGTTTGTTGTCATACACAAAGAAAAGGACATGGTCTTGGCATGTATATATACTTGAAACGTTGTCCTCAACTTGGCTTTTTATATTAGGAAATGTGAAAGACTTGGATATTGCTTGATACGACCGAAAAGATTTCAACACCCCCTCCCCATTGATTTGCTGTCTAGCAGGTTTATCTTCTGATGCCAAACAAGTTATTGTCTTATTTATCAAATCAACTTTCTCATAGAGAAAACAAAAAGAAGGGTATTGTACAAATCTCAAGGGTTTTGTTTGTTATGATTCTTCTTCTAAAAGGGTTCGTGTTTCTCGTAATGTTGTTTCCTTTAAAAATCAGTTTTTCTTTCATACTTGTGATCAGTCATTATTAGATATTGTCATTCTTCCTAGTTTTGATGAATTGACTTCCACTCCTAAACAGTTCAAGCCTGGGTCTGTATATGAACGACGTCCTCCTCTACAACCCCTTCATGATCTAGGTCTGCCATCTAATCCTGCTCCAAATTCAACAACTGATCTTGCTTCAGATTTGCCTATCTTACGACGCTCTACTGGAGTCTCACGTCCTCCTAATTGGTATGGTACTTATCATACATCATTTAGTGCCACTTTATCTGCTATTTTGGTTCCATCTTCTTACTCACAGGTAGTAAAGCATGAGTGTTGGTGACAAGCAATGCAAGAGGAACTTCAAGTTCTTCAAGATAATAATACTTGGGATGTTGTTCCATGCCCATCCCAAGTTAAGCCATTAGACGTAAGTGACCGTACTCAGTGAAACTTCGCTCTGATGAGACTCTAGAGTGATATAAGGCTAGGTTGGTTGCTTTTGGTAATCGACAAGAGTATAGGGTGGACTATGAGCAGACATATGCTCCGATGGCTAAAATGACTACTGTTCGAACAGTTCTTGACATTGATACTTTCCAAGGTTAGACTTTCCACTAAATGGATGTCAAAAATGTTTTTCTCTGTAGTGATCTCAAAGAGGATATTTACAAGATCACCTTCTCTGGTTTGTTTTTCTCTTCTATTTCGGAAGTTTATAAGTTGAATCGCTCATTATATGATTTAAAACAAGCTCCCCGTGCATCGTTTGAGAAGTTTTGGTCTACACTACTTCAAGTTAAGTTTGTGTAAAATCATGACTCTTCTTTATTTCTTCATAAAACTTCTACCGGAATAGTCCTTCTTTTAGCTTATGTTGATGATATTATTATAATGGGCTCAGGCTCTTTATTTATTACTCAGATTCAGCAGCACCTTCGCGATTCATTTCATATGAAGGATCTCGGCCATCTTACATATATCTTAAAGTTGGAAGTTCACACTAACTCTTCTGGTATATTTACATCAGCATAAATATATTTGAGATTTGGCCGTTTTGGCTGGTCTTCAGGATTCTTCATGGATTCCTTTAGAAGTCAATGTTAAGTATCACACAGATGAGGGAGAGTTATTGATCCATCTTTGTATCGACAATTAGTGGGTAGTCTAAACTACTTAACTGTTACTAAACCAGACATCTCATTTGTTGTCCAATAGGTTAGTCAATTTATGCATTCTCCTCGTCATCTTCACTTGATTGCAGTTTGTTGCATCATACGATATCTTCGGGGTTCACCATGTCGTGGTTTATTGTTTCTTGCTGGGTCTTCTCTGTAACTTACTGCTTTTAGTGATGCTGATCGGGCCGATTGTCCAAATACACGTCTCTCTGTTACAGGTTGGTTTATGTTTTTTGGAGATTCGTTGATTTCATGGAAGAGTAAGAAACAAGATCGAGCCTCCAAATCTTCCACTGAATCTAAATATCGTGCTATATCTACTGCATGCTCTGAAATTACTTGACTTAGGGGGTTGTTAGCTAAGCTGGGATTTCCTCAACATGATCCTACTCCTCTCTATGCAGATAATACAAGGGCTATTTAAATTGCTACTAATCTAGTTTATCATAAACGCGTCAAGCATATTGAAGTGGATTGTCATTACATTCGCGAAGCTGTAAATACTCATGTTATTTCTTTTCCATACATTTCCATATCTTTGCAGATTGCTGATGTGTTTACCAAATCTCTCGATAGTGTCATCAATTTTTAATTGGCAAACTATGCTTCTTGATTAATCTGCATCAATTTGAGGGAGGGTGTTGCCATATATACCAATCATTTATTTTGTACAGCCGATTTAACTTTCCAGATTTAGATTGTATAGCTGTAAATAGAGAGAAATCAATTTTAGAATCCCTACAAATCAGCCAATCTTTGCAATCAGCTTGTAAGTCAGCCTTTAATACTGTGCATTCATCTATTTATTCAATGAAATCACAACCACAAACCATTCAGCTATTCAATCAAAGTTCTATCATAGGGATCATTGCAATAAGATTTGTACTGCTTCCGATACTGGAGTATTGATCATAAAAGCTGTAATTCATGTGGAAATTGTAAAATCAGATCCCTTGTACCAGTTCACGCTTATGCTAAGCTATGCAGTTCCACCCGCTATGAACATAGGTACATACATACATTCTGCTTTAACTTGTTTGATTATATTGAACAAGATGATTAATGAGTGTTCTTTCTTCTTTTGGTTGTTTGAGGGTACAATTACTCAGTTATTGAAAGTTGACGAGACAGAAAAATCAGTGATAATGCTATGGACAAATGGAGTTTCTTAACATTATGGTCCGCCATCTTCATGCGGTTCGTTTCTTGAGAGGTTTTTGTTAAGTACTCAAGACTATATCGAGTCTAATCTATATGTTTTAACATTTATTTTGTACTTCAAAATTTTCTTAGACTACGTGTATAATATGATCAACAAGAATCAGCTTTAAGAAGATTTGCTCCTACCGTACTAATGGTCTAATTTTTAAAATTTTTAATTCTTAAACAGCGTTACTGATAGAGGAGAGAAAATAAGTACCCCATAATAAAGTCTGTTGAATTGAAAACCACATGAAAGAAAATAAGTACCCCATAATAAAATCTGTTGAATTGAAAACCACATGAAGAGGGGCACTTATTACAAATCATTGCATTCTGAAATGGAGAGATCAGTCCGATGATGAACCCCACAATATACACCAGATAAATAAATAGTCATTAAATAGATAAATGAAAAACACCAAAATTAATAAGGTTCAGCTAATTATGTCTATTTTCTCGGACACTACTAAATTGACATTTCACTATTTTTGAAAATAATACAAGTGAAATACTACATCAAAAGAAAAAAAAATTATATTGTGAAAGACAATTTTGAGATGCTTAAAATAAGTAAAGTAATCTTCCTTTCATAACTGAAGAAGACTTCCCATCTTTATAATTTTTCAATATGAGATTTCAAAATATGTCATAATTCAACAAATGAAATCAATAACTCGGATGTTAGACGCTAGTTCTTAGCAGAACAAAACCAGAAGAAATGTCAGCTGATTACTGGTGAAACCTTGTATGGAGCCAACACCATCTGCGGGTCGAATGACTTAACACGTTCCTTAAACTTTTCATATATATGATGTTACTATCTGTTCAAAATAATGGAAAAAAGAAGTGTCAGCAACAGGAAATTAATGGTGATGAAAACTTGGTTAAAAACAACAATGAACAATTGAACAAAGGCGCGTCATGTATATATATATGCTGAGAAAGGGATCGACAGAACATAAAGGTATAGTTCTAGTCGGTCGTTTTCTTAGCTAACGTTGTCCTGCGTCGACTTATAATATAACAATAACAAAGGTAGGTATACTTCCGTAACTGCTCTTCTTTCTTCTTAATCTTTACAGTTGAGATGTGGTTTTGATAAGCCAAGAAGCCATAATCCACCATCCACTAATCGTTGGCTATGTTTTTGCCAACTAGCTGTTTACTCCTTTTGTTTAGGGAAGTAGACGAGTCCTTAGATGTATTTATTGGAATATCTACGCATTTGAAAAGACCATCAGTTTGTGCACTAATTAACCATAAATTCAACTTTTGGCGGCTCTAAGTGATCCTGAAGAATAAGAACATAAGTAGCTACTGAAGAAACAGGAAAACTAAGTAAGTGGTGGAGGAAAACCTGATAAGTCACGAAGATCATTTCCGCAATCTTGGCTTAAAATTTGCAGTTCGTTGGCTATTTTGTTAAAAAAAGATATTCCATCAAAATCATAATTGGTGAACACGCTTTCGATGTTTGTAGTCTAACAATTTTAAGACGTAATTATGTTGATCTCTAGCAATTTTAAGACGTAAATAGCTCTGATATCAGCCATTAGTCTACTCTGCTGCCTTATAATTATCGAGGAAATTAAAGAAGCTGGAGAAGAAAACAGGTGAAGTGCTTGTACTGTTAATCCATTAGCAGGTAATTAATTATGTCTTCCATTTCTCTGATCTATTCATGTCAAGTGCAAGCACACGTATATTGCTGCTTTCTAATTAATATTTTTATGGTTTGTTCCTGCTAACGGAAACTCAACCGTGCATTACATACAGATAATTCACGTATAAAACACATGCATTATAACAATATATATCACCGTATATATATGTAAAACCAGTAGCGGAAGCTTAAA
>JAOTBA010000005.1:1739802-1752945 GCA_025629845.1 Erythroxylum squamatum | reverse complement strand
ACTGTGAACCTTTCACTATCTGAAGTCCATGGTTCACTATCATCGGAGTCTCAGAAGGCTTACAATCCATCATCCCAGTTTCAGCAAGTAGGTCCAGAATATACTTCCTTTGAGATATAAAGATCCCTTTGTTTGATCTTAGGACCTCAATACCAAGAAAGTACTTAAGCCCGCCCAAGTCTTTCATTTCAAACTCTGCGAATAGATTCTTCCGGAGGCATGCAATTTCTTCAGTATCATTTCCTGTTATTATCATGTCATCCACATATATTATCAAACATGTTATCAGTTCTCCTCGTCTTTTGAGAAAGAGAGTGTGATCGGAATTGCTCTGTCTGTATCCATACCGCTTTATTGCCACTGTAAATCTCCCAAACCATGCTCGTGGAGATTGTTTAAGTCCATAGAGTGATTTCTTGAGCCGGCATACTTCATTCCTTTGAAACTCATCAGAGAAACCAGGAGGCGCTTCCATGTATACTTCCTCCTTAAGGTCTCCATGAAGGAAGGCGTTCTTTACGTCAAATTGATGAAGCGGCCAATCCTTGTTTGCCGCCACAGAGAACAGGACCCTGATTGTATCCATTTTTGCCACCGGTGAGAACGTTTCGGAGTAATCGATGCCATAGGTCTGCATATATCCCTTTGCTACCAAGCGAGCCTTGTACCTTTCTACAGTTCCATCGGCTTTATGCTTTATTGTGTAGACCCATTTGCAACCTACTGGTCGTTTTCCTGGTGGAAGTTGACACCTCTCCCAAGTTCCATTCTTTGCCAGTGCATCCATTTCTACCTTCATTGCTTGCCACCATTCTTCCTTCTGTCGTGCCTCATGTACTGTTCTCGGGATTTCTTCAAAAAACAATGTTGTGGAGAACACCTTTGCTGCATCTGAGATACTCCCCCTGACCATATTTCCCACTGGATATCTTGAGGATCGAGGCACATGTTCTGGAGAATACCGTTTAGGAGGTATTCCTCTAGTACTCCTTGGAGGTAGGACATATCCTCCGGCTTCTTTGCCAATTAATTCAGGAACCACACTGTCATGATTAGCAGCATCATCATTTAAAGCGGAAGCGAATGGAGTTTGTGATTCACTTACCTCTTGTTGGACATTCACTAAGGGAGTATCACTGGATGAAGTATCTGGTTCGGTAGTCTGTTCCATGTTTTCCAAGGCAGGCTCGGTGGTTCCACTTGTGTGCTCTGTTGGGACAACATCTGACAGAATCGTGCTTTGTAACCAACGTAGTGGATCACTACTAATCTCCCCCTGACCATTAGGTTGGTGACTATAGTAATACTCAGACTCAAGGAAGTCACAGTATAAAGTGACATGGATGTGACGGGTGACTGGGTTGTAACAGCGATACCCCTTTTGATGAATAGCATATCCCACAAAGACACATTTAATGGCACAAGGGTCAAGTTTTGAGCGTTCAGTTTTTGGGATGTGAACAAAGACAGAGCATCCAAAGATGCGTGGTGGTAAGGTTAAAATGGAGGGAACTGTAACCTGGGTGGCTAGAGCTTGTAAGGGTGTTTTGTGGTTAAGGATTTGGGTAGGTAATCGATTGAGTAGGTAGGCTGAAGTGGCTACTGCTTCTGGCCAGAAGGATTTAGGAACATTTGATTCAAGCATCACAGCTCGGGTCATTTCAAGAAGGGTGCGATTCTTGCGTTCCGCAACCCCATTCTGTTGAGGTGTATTTGGGCAGGTAGTTTGGTGGATCAGGCCATGTTGTTGAAAGAAAGTTTTCATGGATTGGTTAACATATTCTCCCCCATTATCTGAGCGTAAAATCTGGATTTTTTTGTTGAACTGGGTTTGAATCATGTTAAAAAAGGCAACAAATTTATCATGCACCTCAGATTTATGTTTCAAAAAATAAACCCACGTCATACGAGAATAATCATCCACAAATAACAAAAAATATTGGAATTGACTATGATTGGAGTGCGGGGCAGGCCCCCAAACATCTGAATGTACCAATGAGAAAACAGAGTCTACGCGAGTGTAATTAGGCCGAAAAGACACTCGATGATTTTTTGCCAAAATGCAAGTTTCACAAGTCATATGAGCATTATTACTTTTAAATAATGCAGGAAATAAGAATCGGAGATAACTAAAGGATGGGTGACCTAGACGTCGGTGCCATAGCCAGATCTGCCTATCAGTCGTCCCGTGAGCCAACATGACAGTACCCTGGTGAGCCACCTCGTCAACATAGTAGAGGCCACCTCTCTCAGTACCACGCCCAATTATCTCCCGAGTATGAATGTCCTGCAAAAGGCAAAATTTTGGATACATTAGAACCACACAATTTAGTTCTTTGGTGACATGACTCAAAGATAATAGCTTGCACGATAATGATGGAACATAGAGGCAGTTGGACAATTTTAATTTCGGAGATATTGCAATAGATCCGGCCCCTTTGACTTCTGATAACCCCCCGTTGGCAGTTTGAATATAGGCTTTATTGGATACTGTTGGAACAATAATGTCTGAAAGGTCGTGGGTCATGGTGTCTGTAGCACCGCAGTAAAAAATCCACTTGGTGGTTTTTTCCCGATTTGGGTTCATTGTAAAGACCTTAGATATTTCTGGTCCAGTTTGGTTTAAAGTGTGGGTTGCTGGAATACTCGTTTGTAATTTTTCAATGCTGTAGGGGTTAGATTTCTCATCATATAAATCACCTATACTCAAATCATAATCACCGAAACATCCTGGTTTAAAAAACATGGGGTTAAAACATGAAGGGTTTGGGAGAAATTTCCCAAACCCTTTACCTTTTTGTTCCGAATCATTAGGGTTCGTCTTCGTTCCTTCACAATTGCTGCAAAACCTTTTTGATCTCCACCGCCTCCTTCGATCTCTGCTTCATAGCTACTGCCGCTACTGTTGGCGGCCTCCGGGATGCCCACGGCGGCGGCGGCTTTGCTGCTGGTGGTGCGATTTCCAGTGGGTTGTTTATGGTTATCCTCCCACCACTCCGGGTAACCCACGATTTTGAAGCAGTTCTCTATAGTGTGTTTGTGCATGCCACAATAGGTGCAAAAAAGCTTTGATTTATCCTCCCGTGGTGTTGATCTCCACTGTTTTCCAGTGGATTCTGAACGGGCACGCCCCTTTGTCATTTGGTTTGCTGGTTCTGATTTGGGCTTTCCTCCTGGTGTTCTTGCGATTAACCCTGCACCAATCCCTGATGATGAAGAATCCCCGTCACCACTGGTTGTCGGCTTCATGATTTGAAGCCTGACGGCCTCTCTCCTCACGATGGCGTAGGCGGATTCCACTGAGGGGAGGGGATTTTCCTTCAAAATGTCTCTGCAAATGGCATCAAACTTCCCATCAATCCCAGCGAGAAATTGAAAGAGCCTGTGTTCCTGTATGATTCTGTTGTAGATTGTAATGTCCGCAGCGCAACCCATTGGGTTTGGTTGCCTGCTATTGATGCTACGCCATAAGCCTTGCATAGTGTTCCAAAACTGCTCCAATGTATTGCCTCCTTGTTGCTGTTTATTAGCCTGCATATGTAGATCAAATATCTGCAAAGCGTCTACTCCACTGCCATATGTAATGGCCAGCCCGTCCCACAATTCTTTTGCTGAAGGATATTCTGCCACATTATTAGCCAAGTTTGGTTCTATATTCTGAATGATCCAAGAGAAGACATTCAGGTCGGATTGCTCCCATTTCAAGAATCTTAGGTCATTTCTTGGTGGTGCAGGTGGTTCTCCAGTGATGTGTTGCGTTCTGCCTCTACCCCCAATGGCAACTCTCATCAGACGTGCCCATAATGGGTAGTTGTCTCCGTCCAGTTTAAGCCCAATTGTCAGGTTGTCTGAATTGGATTGGCTTGGTTGATTACTGAGACTATTTCTCAGCAAGTTTGCAATCTGAATTGTTATGTCATCATGAATTGTTTGGTTTGTAGGACTTGTTTGATTGTTTTGGTTGGTTTGATTACTGGAAGAGCCCTCTGACATTGTTTCTGGTTTGCAGGTTTCGAAAGAAGGGGTTTGGAAAGAAAATGGTGTATGGCTTCAAACTGGTAAGGATATGGTAGATGATGAGCAATTGAACAATAGGTCCAAGACCATAACTCTGCTTTGATACCATCTTACGATGGTAATAGTCTGAAAAGGCTGGAAATTGGTAAGAGGAAGTTTCTGATCCTTTGAAAGGGGGTAACATATGTAGACTTCTCCAAGCACAATAAACAGAGAAGACTAAGTAGTTTCTTCTATCGCAGCACCTAGTTAATCACAAACGATAACATATTTCAATAACATGAGAACCAATCCCCTTGCAAGTTCAAAGTAATCCATTTTATATTACTTGAACTCACTTCCAGCTTTCAAAACAGGACAATAAAAGGAAAATAAATAACATAAATTGTAGCCATCCTATCATACCTTGAATAGACATTAAATAGTTATTTCAATTCATTTCGCCATCATCGTTAGTTGACATGTACCACGTCAAGTAATTGTTCCTTGTGAATAAGCAATGTTATCTCTCAACCAAACAAACATCCCTAGTTAAGAAATGAACTTTTCACCAAAATACAATCACTTAGAAAACCTACACAACATATGACAGATTACTAATTCAGCAAAAGCTCTAACCTTTTCGTTTATTCTCCTCCTCCTCCCTCGTCTTCCTCGAAAATCGGCATATTGACAACAGCCATGGTAATGATTTTCACTAGTATTACCATCCTTATCTTTAGGATATCTAACGCCACAATAGGGCAAACAAAATGACGGAAGGTGTTTTTGTTATCGTTTAATAATGAGTTTTATCTCAGTGGGAAAAAGAAAAAGAAAACGATGAGTTAGAATTGAGTTTGGCATGTTTGATACGATTGAAGGACAGTAAGAAAGAATAATGGCTTGAAGGTTGAAGGTTACGTGTTTCATATGATTGAAACAACTTGGCTTAAAAATTAGCCAAATAATGTAAACAACTAATAAGTAAACAGTTAGGATTTGCCTTCAGTTGTGTTATCTTCTTTTATAAGATACTGATGAAAAGAAGAGTTTGCTTTTGCGGATTTGTGGTGTTTGCAAGAAAGTAAAAAGATCACACAACAATTTCTTAGTTCGATAGCTTAATTGCTATCTACATCCAAGGGTCTCATGTAAGTGGTTCCATTAATATCAATGGAAAAAGAAACAAGTTACAAGAGTTAGAGAGTTTTCAAAACACTTGCAAGAGTTCCCTATGAACTCACTAGTACTCCTTATAAGTACTCTAGCAACTCTCTTAACTTCTAACCTTCTTTTCGTAAGTCTCTCTCAGATTAATGGCTAACAATGAAAATGTTGTGTGTGCGACTGACGCTACTATCTAATTTTTATAGACTATATGTAGCAGTTGCATCTTGCAATCCTTTGTCGTCTAAGAACAATTCAGTTAAAGTAAGTCTCATGTGCCTCTCACATACACCACCTATGTTCCTCTTGTTTGCATTTTGACTTGTTCCTTTGTTGTTGTTCTTGCATCTTAGCATTCTTACACCTTCGGGTTTTGTCACCACAAATGTTAAACTCAATCCATTCGAAATCAAATCTTTGATCTGTGTTAAAAATTGATGGAGAAACGTGAATCATTTCACACTTATTCCCTCTTTCTCCATTGATTTTTGACGCCGATCATCAATTTGTGAGAGATTTACGAGAGCAAACCTTAGCAGACCCATCGTGCGTGAGATCGAAAAATCGATTCTTCGATGGTTATTGTCTTCAAGGGACCTCACAGATCTATAATCTCTACAGAACGTGAACTTTCTTGTTGTGACAATCCTTGTACCGAAGTCTGATGGGTTTAGGTCACTTGCGATTTTCTCCAGAGTGAAGAAGCCCTCTGAGATTTTGTCTCTGACGAAGTGGAGCTGCACGTCAATGTGCTTGGATCTTTCGTGCAAGACTAGATCCTTGCTAAGGTAGAGTGCACTTTGACTATCTATGTATATTGTTTAAGTAGCTAAGTTAGCTTGAATTTCCTTTAAGATACCTATCAGCCATGTTAGCTCTTTCACTCCCTTTGTGATTGCATAGAATTCTGTCTTTGTAGTTGATAGTGATAATATTGATTTTTGTTGTACTTTCTAACTGATTGTGTTTCCTGCTAATGTGAAAAAATATACTAACACTTATTTTCTTGTGTCTTTATCTGCTGCATAATCTGCACCTACAAAACCATGTATGCATATATTATTGTATTTAGCTAACTTAGCTTTAGAGAAACACAAACCGAAGTTTAGGGTTCTAGCTAGGTATCTAAAAACATTCTTTAGTCCTTGCCATTGTTCAATTCCTGGGTTAGCCATGAACTTGCTTATAATGTTGATTGCATAGGCTAGGTCAGGTCTTATACATAGCATTATATACATAGTACTACCAACTCCAACATTATAGGGGTAGTTCACCATAGCTTTCTTCTCTTCCTCAATTTGGGGGCTCTTATTGGCAACCATCTGTAGATGTGAGCCTATAGGAATAGGGTTGAGTTTTGCTTATTCCATGTTGAACTGAGCAATAACCTTTCTGATGTAGTTCTTCTGACTCAACCATAGCTTCCCTTTCCTCCTATTCCTTATAATCTGCATCCCTAGGAGCTTTTGTGCTTCTCTCATATCCTTCATCTCAAAATGTACTATTTTGCTTAAGTCCTTTCCATTAATGACTAAATCATCTACATAGACTAGCATATACACAGCCTCTGTCTCTCCTAGATCCTTGTAGTAAAGGCAGTAGTCATAGGCACTCATAGAGAACTTCATCCCAGTTGCTACCTCATGGAACTTCTTATTCCACTGTCTAGGTGCTTGTTTCAGCCCATATAGGGATTTCAGAAGCAAACAAACATTATCATACTTGTCTTTATCTACAAAATTGACTGGTTGTTTCAAGTAGACAGTTTTCTCAAGCTTTCCATATAAGAAGGCTGTTTTGACATCTATTTGATGGATTTCCCGGTCATAGATAGTTGCTAGTACAAGGATAAGCTTTATAGTCTTGAACTTCACAACTGGTGAGAAGATCTCCTTATAGTCAATTCCCTCCTTCTTTCTATATCCCTTAGCTACAAGTCTTGCCTTGTATATCTTGGGTTTTGCCTCTGTGACTCCCTCTTTAAGTTTGAACAACCATTTGTTTTCAATCAGCTTTGCTTTAGATGGTTTAGGCATTAGAACCCAGGCCATATTCTTCAGTAAAGAGGAGTATTCATTCTTGCAAGCCAATTTCCATTGTTCGGCATCCTTTCTGCTCATTGCTTCTTCATAAGTTTCAGGTGCCTTGGAATTAATAGACTCTGCAAAAAGACAAGCATATTCACCTAGGTTAGAGTTATGATACCTCCTGTTAGGTATTCTTTGTCTTGGTTGTCTATCTCTGGTGAGCTGATAGTCAAGTAGAGAATTGTTTGTGCCAACTGGTTGTGTAGTTCCCTCCTCATTTTCACCTTCTATTTCCTGAACTCCGTGTTCATAATGAGTAGGGCCTTGTTCAGGCTCCTCATCATGATATTGTCTGCCATCTGCTTTAGTTTCAGCTGCTGGTGACACATAGAAGGGAACTGAAGTGCTTAGGGATACTAATTGCTCTTGAATGTCTTTCTGTAGGTCATTTTCTGTATAATTTCTGCACAACAAAGGAAAATCATGTTCCTTGAATCTTACATCTCTACTAATAAGAGTTTTGAAACCTCCCTTTTGAAGCAGCAAGATTTTGTATCCTTTAACCCCATCTGGATAGCCTAGGAAGACTCCTTTAGCTGCTCTAGGTTCCAGTTTTCTTTCCTTTTTGCATGCGTAAGCAGTATAACCGAAGGTCCTTAAGTGAGCTAGGCTAGGCTTCTTCCCATTTCAAATTTCTTGAGGTGTTTTGTATTCATTTGCTGAAGTAGGTAGTTTGTTTACTAGATAGGCTGCAGTTTTGATGGCTTAACCCCATAATGATTGTGAGCATCCTGAGGATAAGAGTATGCATCTAATCTTTTCTAGGACAGTCCTATTTAGCCTTTCAGCTACATCATTCTGCTGAGGTGTTGCTCTAATAGTCTTATGCCTCGTAATGCCTTTCTTGCTGCAATAATCTTCAAATTCTTTATTGCAGTATTCAAAGTCATTGTCAGTCCTTAGGCATTTTAACCTTTTTCCTATTTGATTTTCCATAAGTTTATGTTGCTTGATGAAGATTTCAAGTGCTTCATCTTTCCTTATCTTAGGATAGACCCAACATTTCCTTGACTTATCGTCTATTATAGACATGAAATATTTGTTTCCTCCTGTAGTGGGCATTTGTGCTGGGGCCCAGAGATCATTATGGGCATGCTTCATAATTTCTTTGGCTCTCTTAGCTCCTTTCTGAAAACTAGTTCCGTGGTGCTTTCCTAGCACACATGATTTACATAATTTCATCTTCCTTAGGTCTTTTTCTTGAATCATCCCTTGTTTAGAAAGATGCATCAAACTCTTGTTCCCTGCATGTCCTAGTCTAGAGTGCCATAACCTAGTTGAATCTGGCTCTTCATTTCCTGTGATTATATTTACTTCAGTAGTGCCTATCATATAGTAGAGCCCTCCTCTTTCAACTCCCTTTATGATCACTCTTCCATCCTTTAGGATTTCTCCAAATCCATCCTTATATCTTATCTGAAAGCCTTGTTTGTCAAACATACTTTCTGAGATGAGATTTCTCCTCACTCCAGGCACAAATCTGACATTGGTTAAGGTTCTTCTCTTCCCATTAAACATGTTGATAGAGACATTCCCAACACCTTCCACCTTTTGCTACCTAGAATTTGCCATCTTTACTTTGGCAGTGACTAGTTCAAATGTAGTGAACCAGTCTCTGTGAGGAGTAACATACATAGTGCATCCATAGTCCAAGATCCCTTCTTTGCTGAGATCTTCACTCTCTTCAGTAACAGCTAGTATTTCATCACTACTGGAGTCTTCAGGTTTCTCCACATTCCCAGCATCTCCACTTTGTGCAGCCTTGTCCTTTTTCTTCTTTCTGCGATCTCTGGCAAAGTGCCCCTCCTTGTCACAGTAGTAACACTTCTTGCCTTTAGCCTTTTTCTTCTTTTCTTCACCTTCTTTGGTGTACTTATCCCTGCCATTCCCTTTATGCCAATTTCTCTTTCTTGCTATTCTTTTTCTGTGGCTTCTTGTCTTGTTTATTTTCGATAAACATCAGTTTTGATTCCTTCATGAGTGGATTATTGTCCACAATTTCTTCAATTAGTGAATCCAACACTCTCTTAACAGTGAGATATTCTCCATTTGCATGCTTAATCACCTTCTTGAAAGCATTGAACTCAGATGGTAAAGCTTTTAGAATAACCACGACTTGATGGTCTTAAGAGATTCTTTCACCTGTAACTTCTAAATCTTGTATTAGCCTAAAGAAATAATCCAAATTATCATCAAGAGTTACAATATTGTTCTTTCTATAATTTGTAAGATTATGTAAAAGTATCATTTTGTTAGGCAGACATCTTTTAGCATATAGTTCGTCAAGCTTTAACCATAATTTATGTGCAGTATTGCAATTCTGCACTTTCCTTATCATAACCGGTGATAAGTGGAGCATTAACTTGCAATGTGCAAGCCTTTGCATCTTGAGTCTCTTAACAGGATCTGTTTTTACATCATACTGTTCTTCAATTGCACCATAACAGTTATAAGATTCAAGTAATACTTGAATCTGAAGTTTCCAGATTGTAAAGTCTTCTTTACCAGTGAAGACATCCGCTTCTTTTCCCACCATTTTATTATGTAGTTTAAAGAGGACAAGAAAGAAAAATTCTTACATATTTCTGGATGAACCTCAATTGCTTGAATAGATAAAGAATTGCCCAGAAAGTTGAAGATAGGCTCTGATACCAATTCTGTTACGATTTGCCTTCAGTTATGTTATCTTCTTTTACAAGATACTGATGAAAAGAAGAGTTTGCCTTTTAGATTTGTGGTGTTTGCAAGAAAGGAAAAAGATCACACAACAATTTACTTGGTTTGATAGCTTAATTGTTGTCTACATCCAAGGTCTTACGTAGGTGATTCCACTAATATCAACATAAAAAGAAACAAGTTACAAGAGATATAGTGCTTTCAAAACATTTGCAAGAGTTTCCTGTGAACTCACTAGTATTCCGACTTCTAATCTTCTTTTCGTAAGTCTCTCTCAGATTAATGGGTAACAATGAAAATGTTGTGTGTGTGACTGATGCTAGTATCTGATTTTTATAGACTATATGTAGCAGTTCCATCTTGCAATCCTTCGCCGTCTAAGAACAATTCAGCTAAAGCAAGTCTCATGTGCTTCTCACGTGCACCACTTATGTTCCTCTGCTCTGCATTTTGACTTGTTCCTTTGTGGCTTGTAGTCTATCACTAGACATTTCTTTCCACGTTTCTGCTCTACGCTTATTGACATAGAACGCTTGGCAAGCTCAATCTGACTTTGTGGGCTCAATCTGACTTTGTGATCTCAATCAATCCTTGCTGCAATAACACGGCACACTCATTTTGTGCGAGCTTACTCACCCTTTGCTCTTTAGATACGGCCACAATGTTTTTAATATTAGATAGGGTTGGACAGAAGATTCTTAAATAGAGGATCCAATCCCGACAATTACATAAGGATGAAGAAGAGATGCTGACAGCACAGCAGCCAAGCACAAGGCCTTGAAGATGTTGAGGAGTTCATGTGATCTTCATGAGTGTCCATCCAAGTACTGAGCCTATAATCACGGTGAGAAGGATATGCACTCCTACGAACCACCTGCCTATGGACCATATGGTATGAACAGAGAATAAGGGAAGCTTCGGCTTCAGAACTACGAGGCTACCTTATAGTAGAACTGGGCTCTACTCTGTGAATTTTTGATGAATGCTCAACAGTTACAAGACAAGGTCCTTATGGAAGAAACAGCCATACCCGAATCGTTACAGAGCAGAAAAAATACAGTCCATTCTGGTTCGGTCCGGTCCATAGTTAAGAAAAGTCCAACAACATTTTCCCTCCTACACTAACCCTCCGAATATTGGCGGGAAAATGAATTCCCCAACTCCCCATCGTCTCTTCACTACCGTGCCTTCTTTCTCTTTCTCTCTCCAGGTCTCTCAATGCCTCGCAGAAAAAAGTCCAAATCCAATTCATCTGCTGCTACACTATCTACCAGTCAGCACTCACAGAAACATCAACAACAAGCGTCAGCATCCAAGTTTGGGATAGAGCAGTTCTTCCACCGTCTTAACACTCCTCAAGCTCAATCATCTTCATCATCGTCTTCTTCTTCGTGTTGTGTTAGCAGTAGTAGCGTTTCAAAGATCCAATATTTTTCTCTACCCCCTTCCATTAAATCCCCTCCTCAACATTCCGCTGATGTTCCGGGCATTACTCCGACAGATGAGTCTCCCCCTGTTTGCAAGTTTCAATCTTTCTCCCCTGGAATGGTAATGTTCAATCTTCTCCCAAATTTCTATGGTTAACTTTCTATCTAATTGTTTCCTTCCATTTATCTTCGATAATTGGTTTTGGGTTTGGTTCAAAAGAACAGCTGATAAAGCAGAGCCAGGATGATATGTGCGATGAGATCACATGGAAGATATCTCCAGTCAACCAAAGGCTACAAGCATTTTCTCACAACAACAATCGCATGCTTTCTCCTCCTGATTCCTTCAACAAGTCTTTAACACTAGCGCTTCTTCATCCTTGTTCCTCCATCAACAACAATGCATTTTCTATATTCTCTCTCTCTCTCTCTCTTTTTGTGCTTGTATTTATTTAGTTTGTTCTTTTGTGTTTTCACATTCGATCTTCACTATTTACTTTTACAGACTCCTCCTTTCCTTGCCGAAAATCCGTTGATGACCTAATGTCCAGTGTCAACAATGCATATTCATCCAACATTCAAGATTTAAGCAGTAACAAAGCATTCCCTCCGGCGGGTCGTTCGGTGGATTTAAAAAAGTAGTTTTTAGTTAATTACCGACGGAACAAGTCCATCAGTAAATAATTTTTAACTTTATCGATTTACCGACAGAAAAATAACCGTTGGCAATGGGAATATGAATTTACCTGTTGGGACCCGATCTCGGAACCGGACCCCAACCGGAGAAACGGAAATACAAAACGAAAACGAAACGACGGAAAGCGAAACAAACGAAATCGAATTCGAAAGAATGGAAATTCGAAGCGGAAACATAAGGCGAAAGCATAACGGAAAAGAATCGAATACGAATCTAATCAGATCGAAAGTATTGACTCAAAACGAATCGAAAGCGAATTTTCAAAGGAAGGACATCGGATCAAACGAAAGCAAAACGAATTCCGACATCCGAAAACGAATATCTTAGTAAACAAAACAAACTGTCGTGTTGGAAACCCTAAGACTAACCCAAATCTAACAACCGGTAAAAATTTTTGTTTTTTTTTCATACTAATCATCTATAGTCAATCTCATACAAAGCAACTTATTCAATTCCCCTTTTGAAAACATCAATTCATAAACGTAAATTTCCCATATGGAAATGCATCAACAATCAAAATCTCAAAACATAAGATTCTTCTTATACATTCATACAATATCTCATAATCCCTCTTTTAACCAAAATCTTATTTGCCCTTGTTCAAAAATTGGGCAGCATAACGGCTGTGTTTCATTAAACCCAACAAAAAAATCTGCAAATGGTTCTAAACACCCTTCTATAGTCCAAACCAAAATCCACACAATTCATCGGACCTTCCGTCCGGAATCCCAGCATAAACAAACACATTTCTAAGCCTAGCACTTCAATAATTCTCAAACCATAATCCATATTCAAAATCAACCCCATTCATATTCATCTCAATTCGATATGCAAATTCCAATTATATTCATATACAATCACAGTTCATAACCCATAAACATACACCAACTCAATTTCATACAAAAATTCATAAATTACTTACATCATGAATTAATGCTTACAAAAATCTATCTTAATGGCATTCCAAGCCATACACAGATCAATACTAAAAGCCTAATAAACAAAATCGAACAAAATATCTTGACTTTCCTTCATCCGATCTCCTGCTCGATACCTGGAGATGGGGATGAAAGGGGGTGAGCTTATAGCT
>JAOTBA010000005.1:1713845-1739702 GCA_025629845.1 Erythroxylum squamatum | reverse complement strand
ACGTCAAGGATCCATAATAGCATGGTAACATCGGTGACCGAAACCAAGGTATTTTTCCTATTGACTTTTCAGACTTAATTATTATTTCAATTTGCGATTTTCCTTTTTGATTTTCATTATTATTTCAGTAAGTAACAAAAACCCCCCTTTTTATTATTTGTGCCGTTTGAATTCGTAATTTCCATAATCGCAAAATTCCTCGTGGGAACGATATCCGCTTACCGCTACTACATTAATTTGTTTTAACAGGAGTGAAAATCTTTTATATTTGGTTGCAGGCGACAGCATTACCAGTTTTGAAGTACTTAATTATTATCATAAAATTTTCAAAGGTATAAATGTAGTTCAAATCTAGTAGCACTAGAATGCATAATCTCAACTTATTCTTCTTACTTTCTTAATCAGAACAAAATGTAAGATGATTATAAAAAAATTATAATTTTAGATGCACGTGAAATAATATTACAAATATAGTCCATACCACCACTATCTTTTAAAATGAGATCTATACATTATCGGAGCTAGTCTCTTTTTGTTTTCTTTTCCGTGTAAAAATAAATAAATAAATATGTCCATATTTTGATTGTAACAGGTATGTAACTAATACATAATTAGTTGTATTATTTGTAATGAAGCATACTAAATTTTTTGGTCTAACCTACTTGATAATTTTAGAAAATAATTCAAATAAAGTATGAGCACTTTTTACCATATAAAAAGTATAAACATACTTGATAAAAGTTGTTCTAATATTACAATAAACAAAGAAATTAATCAAAATTCTTTGTATTTGATTAGCCTATCTGTTTTTTATAATAGTGCATCATATTATTCCCTAATTAGACTTATACAAATCTATAATCAATTATCATTATTTTTTCAAATCTTAAAGTAAAGGCACGTGAATCTCATAATAAGAAGGTGCCTTAAATGTAGGAGCTATCATCATTGTAGCATCTATTGTTTCTTGAAAATAAGGTGAATTTAAAGCATTTAAAAGAATACATAAATGATAGCAACTTGTAGCTCAAACTTTTGTACACTACAAAACCACATCCTTATCATACAAAACACTTTCTAAACTCAGTTGAGGACTAAAATTATTTCTTGGAGGAAGATAAATATCAAATTAGGAATTGCAATAGGATGGGTCATCTAGGTCGTGATTTGATCTTACCCTAAAGCTTAGTCAATCTCGAGCTGCATAGCATAAAATCAAACTTAAAACCACTTAAACTTTCCAAAATGATATTATTTTGGTCAAATTGCCTAAAATGATGTTGTTTTGGATAATTATACCAAAATAATGTCCTTTTGGAAAAGGTGTTCAGGTTGACTTTAGATCAATCCTCTTGGCTCAAGCCTGACCCAAAGCTTAATCAATCTAGACGTGAACCATTAAATGCCGACTAGATCGGGATGATTTTGTCAAACCTAATATCAATGTCAACATTTTTTCCTTTATCTAAAACTTTTACCTTATTATCTCCAAAAGATACATTATGAGTCTCTTTATTTTTCTTTTTTCCTTTTACTTGTTTTTATAAAATTTTTTCAATAATCTCATGTACATCAAATGATGTAGATGGATCCACATATACTTCATTAAAAATAGGACCCTATAGAACTTCAACTCAGCTCTTACATGAAAGGATCTGATCAGAAATGCACCAATATCATCTTCTCTAAAGACTAAAATCCTACAAACTAGTCCTCACTTAGATAATGATATTGTCATATGGAAATATACCACTAATGGGGTGTTCAATAATTTATCTTACAGGAAAGTATTTTCCAGCAACCTTCCAGTTCTCCCGTGGACAAAAATAGTCTGGTCTAACCATCTTCAACCAACAGCATCAACAATCCTTTGGCTTGCAATGTTAAACAAGATTATATTGTTTATAAGATTGCAACGTTTACTTACCTTACTAATTGGTGTTGTCTCTGCAGATGGGATAAGGAAACCTTAGACCATCTTTTCTTCAAATGCAATTATGTCAAAGATTCCTGGAAATCATTCATGCTAAAGTTTTGTCTAAGTGAATTTCCAGAGGTTTTAAGCCAAATTAAACCTTAGTGTGCTGATATAAGATTTCAGAGTAAAACTATCAAAAGGTGCTTTAACATCTCTCTTTTTTTCCTAGTCTCTGCAGTTTAGAATGAAAGGAACAACAATTTTTCATGACAAGTGCCTCTCCATTGAGCATTTCAACACATATCTATTTCAACATATTAGAGCTCACATTAGCATCTATAAACATAAAGATTTAGACTTGTATTATCTCAACAATGTCTGGAGGGTATAAACACATGCCTGAGTTGTATTTGCCTTAAATTTTTTTCAGATGTAATCTTATAGTGTTTCTATATCTTGACTTTACAAGGTGATTGTGTTGGTATTAGTTATGTTGCCTTTTATGGCTTAATTTAATTCAAAATTTCTCAAAAATGGTACTTTGTTACAAGAAGTAATATCATCGTTTGTATCAGTAAGATGTTCTTTCATTTTATAAATTGCCCCATATTTAATCATTCAATTACAAAATATAAACTTAGATTGGAGGATGTTAAGTTCGTTGAATCTTTTTCTAATGATTGAGTGTTTGTCATTGTAATTGTCAACCTAAAATGTGTAAAAGAATACAAAAATTGAATATGTGCAGATAATTTACATATATGTCACGATAATATGTTGCTTATAAAACTTTCACTACCTACCATTGTGTATGAAACATGGTAGGAGAGGAACAAAAGAACAGATTGGTCCAATACAATTCAACTACAATATCATGTCAAATATTAAGGAAGTGCTGATCATAAACTATCACAATGCTAGTTTCTCGAATGTTGTATTTAATACATCGGGTTTAACTTAAGAATACCTTAAGCTTTAATTGTTAGAAATGGACTTGTTTCATATATCACTACAAGAAAAGCAGGAATTAGCAATGAAAAATAAACCGTTGCAAATTACCAACGAAAAAATAATTTCCATCAGTAAAATTGACTGAAAAAATCTTGTTTAGCGGCGGTACTAATATCCGTTGCTAAATATGGAGGGAAAACATTCCGAAAAAATTTGCAATTGACTTTAGCGATGGTATAAGATGTCCGTCGATAAATAAGGTGGGAATTATTGGAGGAATTAAAAAAGTTTGAGTTTATCGACGAAAATTTTCTATCGGTAAATTCTCGGCGAACATTAGCTACGGTATAAAATTCTCATCGGTAAATAAGGTGGGAATTGTTGGTAGAATTAAAAAAGTTTGAGTTTACTGTCGGTAAATAGGGCGGGAAATGTTGGTGGGATTAAAAAAGTTTGAGTTCACTGATGGAATTTTTCGTCAATATATTTCGTAGGTAAATTTTTAATCAAATGACGTCGTTTTCTTTTACATTAAACTCACCCGAAGCTCTCCTCCCCCCTCCCCAACCTGCATCTTCTTCTTCCTGTTGTGTCCCTCTCGTGCGATTTTCTTCTCACCGGCGTTGTCTCCTCTTCTCCTCTTCCAAAGACAATCCAACGTAACCGTCCTCCTGCCACCGTCTTTTTGGTATGCTTCATATTGCTGCTCCTTAGCAAAAATTTGTAGTGCCAGTGCAACATTCGTCGGTGCTGTGGATCCCGTACTTTACAACGATCTTGTCCAGATGTTTCCTCTCGTCGAGTCCCTCTTTGTACGTTATCTTCTGTCTTTCTCTCTTGTATTGTATTATATACTTGCTTACACCCTTCCTCTTCTCTTAGAAGAAGGATCGCTAGCTTAATAACAACTCCTTCATGAGGAGAGTTCCCATGATCTACACCAGGACTCCTTCTAGAGATTCCTTGTCCCGAAAAGTACTTTCACTACGTTCTCTATCTCTTCTTGGCTTGATTCTTCATTATGTTTTTTTTCTTAATATGTAGAAGGCTATAAACATAGTTGGTCACGAGTTTTGAAGTTCATCTGTATGGGAATTTCAAATTGTTAAGACTTGCCCATCAAATGTTTAACAAATCTGTTGGATGCAAAAGAATGTGGTTTTGTGCAACTGTTTTAATTAATGTGACTATTAAAAATCTCACTGATTTTTATTGGAATCTTAGTATTTTTTATCACATATTTTTTCAATACCTGTTGAGCTATTGCTACTAGGCCTATTTTATGTGCGTTCATTCTATTGTAGTCCCTCCTGGTGTATAGAATATTGTCAGGTTGCCGGTAGTTTCAGTTGCCCCAGGTGGAGTGTCCTGGATGAGAGATTGAAAATCAGTGAACACTCAACTCCAGCATTAGTTCGTACCTTGTTGCACCAACTTTTTCAAGTTTTGAGGATTTAAAGACTTTTTCTGCTCTAATATCAAAATTCTTTGTGTGGAACATTGTTGTCACTCACAAGAATTGTGTATCTGAATGATATTTTGAACCTTTTCCACTTCTAGGCGGGCCTTATGAGGAAGAATCCTACAATAGACTTCTTGGAGGAATATGCCATAATAGTTCTCCAGAAAAATATTAACAGTTTATATGCATGTGGAGGTAATTATAAGTAAATCTAATTTATGATTATAGTTTTGCCCTTTGCTTCATCAATCCATTACACTTATCAAAGAAAACACTCTCGTTATGTTTCATATTAGTTTTAAGTTCTTACTTTTCAATTTGTGCAATTTTCAGTCCATGAAAAAGATTTTCTGAAGATCTTATTTGAAGCTATCCCAAAATTATTAGACTGGATTCTCCGGTTCAAAGAAGCTGAGGTGCGCTGGTGTCTCATCACTGCTCTTATGGATTTTCACTCTTGTTTTATTTGACATTGATTCTCAGAGAACTTAGATCATTGTCAAGCATTGAGATGCACATTTTTAATGGAGCTCAAACTTGTAGATGCATCAATCGACAAGAAACTGTAGAGACTGTTCTGAGGCTAACACTTTAAAAATTCTTTGCAGAACCCCAAAGCATCCGTTGATTTTGGTTCTGATCATGGGTTGAAAGAGTTGCGAATTTCTGAGGTCATTCGTTTTATTTTCTGATTTAAACAATTTGCTTCATACATTCTTATTTGTATTCTCTCCTACATGCCTCGCAACAGATAATTATATTTGAAAATTTCAGAAATCAGTAATATATAGATTGCAATTGCTAAACAGTTAGATGTGCCACATTCTATGGTAGTGAATGTCAAATGATGGAGAGAAGCATCATATATGTAGATGAACATAGCTTCCATGGGGATGGCAAGATGTGTGTGGAATCGATGGAACCTACCAGATATAAGTTGTGGATTTTGAGCATTGCTCTTTGAGACATTTTTCATTCTAGTTCTAGGGACTTCATTACAAGATCAGGAGAAGTTAAAATCATTCATCTCAACTGTAGGTCATTGATATAGAGGAAATGGCATGGGCCCCAAAGTATGGGTTAAAAGGAATGATTGATGCTTCTGTCAAAGTAAGATTAGAGTCAAGCAGAAACGGAGCAGAAGAAAAGATTGTGCCACTAGAGTTTAAAAGTGGGAAACTTCCCAATGGCCAGGCAAGTATGCAAAGTGTTGTACAGTCGTTGCTAGATTAAATTTGAGAGGATATACAAATCCTCATTGATTTCCATTATGACTGATACTTGCACTTTGTGCAGTCATCTATGGAGCACTCTGCACAAGTGATCTTGTATACACTGCTTATGTCTGAGAGGTTTGTGTGACTCTTCTTTAGTTTTTTAGTGCAGTAGAGAATGTTGTGAGTGGTTTGCTAATGACTGTTCTGAAAAATACTTGGAAAACCATTCCCTCTTCACCTTGTTCGACACGTTCTTAGGTACCTGAAGCATATTGATTCTGGCCTTCTGTATTATCTCCAGTCTGACGAGACAAGGGTATACATCACATTCATGAATCTCAATTATTAGTTTATTTTTCAGGATAATTAAATTTTTTATCTTTGACATTTGAAAAGGGAATTTCAGTACAAAGATCAGACTTAGTTGGACTGATAATGCGGCGAAATGAGCTTGCTGTTGACATTCTTAAGGCATCAAATATGCAACACTTGCCCCCAATGCTTCGGGTATGGTGGTTTCTTCTGTAAGGATCTTGTAATTGTGAGCACTTTATTTAAATAGACAGCTTTTCTACTGTAGAGCCCAAGCATATGCAGAACTTGTCGTCACCTTGATGTTTGCACCATCTATCATAAGGTAGCCTTACAGTTTTGAAGCTTCCCTTACTCTCCGTTATGTTCCCATGGTTAAGGTAACTTATTGTGGGCTCTAACACTATAGGTGTATGGTGGAAGCAAAGAAGCAAGTGGACTGGGTGAATTGTTTCAATCACATGTTCACCATCTGACAGCTGCTCATTGCGCTTTTTTTCAACATTGGGATCGATTGATTGATTTGGAAGCTAAAGAGATGCAGGTTAAGGCACTTTATAAGAGTTCTATAGGTGGTCAGACCCTAAACATAGATCGTATCTGAAGATAACATACCCAATTCACTTACATATGCAGCTTGCTAAGAACAATATCTGGCAGTCTCATAATACCAAGAATGCTCAGTCCACTAGTTACCTTTCTTCTATGGTTCTTGATACTTCAGATGGACTTCATTGTCAGAAAGACAACCAGTTCATCTACCGTTTTGCGCGCCAAAGAGTTCCTTGTCAAGATGAGTGTGCATCCAATGGAGATTCTTTCCTTGCTGATCCTTCTACTGCGCATGCTTTGCATCACACACTTAGAATTGGTGATTATGTGGTACGATAATTCTCTATTACCAGATATTGTGAGCTATGTGATCCTTTGGGTCAATCCAGCCTACAACTTGATGTCAACCAAGTTGACTTGGAATTCTACAGTCAACCTTTGCTGCAGTAATTTTAATTACGAACATTTTCAATGACACTTGTCAAGCATTTAATGCCATTAGCACGATTTAATTTCATCTATTGGAACAAAAAATACCTATTGCTGTCTTTTTCTGACATCTTGTACTAAACTTCTACATAAATCTGAAGATCCTACACCATTCACCTTGCCATGTCTCTCTGAGCTTTGATTACCTTGAAATTTATCTTGGTGTTAATGAAACTAATCAAACTGGGTTTCATTACAAACTTTCATTTCCCTGTAGCTTTTCTCCTTCATCTACTAAGTATAGTTGTAACTTCTTGGTAATGGACATGATCCCTGATAATAGAGAATCTTGGTCATCTTGTGTCTCTTTTAAGATCAAGAAAATAACATTTCCTGTTGTAGGGAGCAAATTGGTCAGGTTCTTATAAAAGGTTGGTGTTACGGTTTGATCTAATTGCAAGGTATGGGACTTGAATCCCATATTGGTTAAATACAAAACTGATATGAAATTTATAAGGGTTTTGATATAGAATTTATAAAGGCTTTAGGCTCTCTACCCTCATAAGCTAGCTTTTGGAGTGTGGCTCTCCTAAAGTCCTCGCCAGTTGGCTACAGTTTGTTTTTCTTTCTTCTATGAGATGCGCGCGCGCGCGCGCACACACACATGTATGATTCCATTTGTACGCTTCTTTTATCAGATTGCACGTGGTTGCATGAAGGTTGTTTATGGAGGTCAAAGCCCTAAGTTTATATTCTCATCTGCTTGACAATTGACCGTTAATAGTTGCTTATTTGCCTTATCATCCTTCCATTGATGTTCATGTCTTTTTTCACTTTTACATTGATTTGTAACTTTTGTTTCATTTTTCATGTATAGATTCTTAGTACTGAATCTGGTCAGGCTATTGCAAATGGGATCATCATGGATATCAGTCAGTCGCTTGTTTCTGTAAGCAGAATATTCTGGAAATTGGGCATTCCATTCCTTAATTACATACACGCTATAACAGACTGATGAGTCATGATCTTCGCATGCACTCTTCACATGTTGTCATGATTAACACGTAGTTACAAACTGATTAATTTCCCGTTGCTGTTGTAGGTTTCTTTCACTAAGCGTTTAAGACTTCCTGGCAGTTATTCCTCTGTAGAATCAGCTACTCTTCTTCTGGAGAGTTGGCGGATTGACAAGGATGAGCCCATGACTTCATTCTCAGTTATGCGGTAAATTATTACTCCAGTTTTATCTGAGACTCAAATTTTCATCTCTACGGTGTCAGAAGTCTCTACAAGATGATTGCATTATACGCTAGCCATTTTTGTTTTCTTTTCTGAAGGTTCAACCTTGTACAACTGTTTGTACAAAGTGCAGAAAGTTTCCACTTGAGGAAGACAATTGTTGATCTTCAGGTGAATGTTCGTGCCTAATTTTGGACATATATAGGAAAGCAGAGACTTGTCTTTTTATATGTTTTACTTTATCTTGTTTACCTCCAAGTTACATTCTCTTCATTTGCGTTGATGTGTACATGTGCATTTGTTCTAGACTCCAAGATTTGATAATGGAGTCATATTGAGCCAAGATCCAGCAATGTCTTACATCTGGTCAGTCAAGAGTTTAAATGATGATCAGCGTCGAGCAATTTTTAAGGTTTGTTATTCCTGTTTTCAATTGAATTTCTGATCTTGTTTGCATTGCAATACTACTTCTGAATCATCCATTCTAAATGCTATAACTGAATGTAGCTAAGTTATTTTTATTTTGCTGACCAGAAGTCCATTACTCTAATTCCTTAAATCATACCCATACAGATTCTTACAGCAAAGGATTATACATTAATTCTGGGGATGCCTGGGACTGGCAAGACAAGTACTATAGTTCATGCTGTGAAGGCGTTATTGATGAGAGGTGCATCCATCTTGCTTACATCATACACGAACTCGGCTGTTGACAATTTATTGATCAAACTGAAAGCTCAGGTCATCTTTATCCTTCGTAGGGGTTTCTTAGAGCATATTTAGTGTCATACATGCATGCACAAACCTCCTGACGTATTTTAGATTTCGCACGTTCAACCATGCATACTCTGAACCATGCATACTCTGAATATTAACCGGGAGAATTTTTAGTATCAGTAATATATACCTAGCACTAGTTTGGGTGATTGAATGAACTTGCATTGAGTAAACAAAGTTCAGGAGGCAATATAAACAAATGTACTCCTCAGTAGGATTAAAAAACTTGCCAAAACCCACGGGATAACTGCAAGAACTGCTAACAACTGAGAAGCTGTTTGTGCTAAAACCTGAGCCAGTTACAGACCCATTACCCTGCTGCAATTCTTTAGAAGCCTAAGACAAGGAAATTTAGTTAGTCGTTGATAGGTGAAGTCTCATGCCTCGTGTCCCCTTAGCGATGCCATTTCACCTCTGTAGATGCCTGCAACACTCACTTCAGCCAGGGTCGAACACGAAGCCTTTTAATAGACGTCCTCTGTGGTTCCTCAACAATTCCTTAGTTATCACTTTACCTATGAATATGGAGTGGTCTGAATCTGGTTTGTGAACTGACAGCTGTTATCATTTGTGTGAGTGTAGGATATAATCATGGCATTTTTCTTTTACTTTATTGATTCAGTTGTTTTAGGACACACTGACAAGATAATTGCAGGGTGTTGATTTTCTACGTATAGGTAGACAGGAAGCTGTTCATGAAGAAGTTAGGGTGAATTGTTCTTCTGGTAAGACACAAATCATGAATTGCCTCACTGCTTTGTTTCTCGTTTAAAAGTTGATTCACCTGCCACTTGTAACTAAAAAATTCTTGTAACAGCAATGAATGCACAAACTGTGGAAGACATCAGATTTAGAACAGACCAAGTAAAAGTTGTTGCTGTCACTTGTTTGGGAATTACTAGTCCATTGCTTGCTAATAAGAAATTTGATGTATGCATAATGGATGAAGCTGGACAGATTACCCTCCCGGTATGCACACTTTTCAATGTTTAGCATGCATTATATGTAACTGATAAGAGGTGCATCTCTCATTTAGTATAGAATGATAGTGATTGTTTTTAGAGCCCTCGGCCGTGACTGAGTAGGAAACCATGGTTGCATCTAATCAAAGCATTTTATGGACTATTAGGTGTCCCTGGGGCCATTGATGCTTGCTTCAATGTTTGTTCTTGTTGGCGATCACTATCAACTGCCTCCACTTGTCCAGGTATATTATATATGTTCTATGTGATTTTGTCATTTACACTGTCTATAGTCTTAAGTTACTGGAAATGTTGAATGGTTTAATATCTAGAGTACGGAGGCTCGAGAAAATGGAATGGGGATAAGTTTGTTTTGCAGACTGTCTGAAGCACATCCACAAGCAATTTCAGCTTTACAAAGCCAGGTTTCTGTGCCAAATGAACCTCTGCATCTTTCCTAAGCCTTTCCACTCTTCTTGGGATCCTGTAGCATGCTAACTCGCATAGGTTTACTTTGTACAGTACCGTATGTCTCAAGGCATCATGGAACTATCCAATGCGTTGATATATGGAGACAGATTGCGCTGTGGTTCCTCTGACATAGCTAATGCCAAACTCAAGATTTCAAGCATAAATACTTGTTCATCTTGGATAAATGACGTGAGTTGTTTATTAAAATTAGAACTTTGTAGTCTCATCTGCTCTATGTTTGAATCTGCTGACTAAAGCCAGTCTTGTCGAAGATTTGGATTGGATCAGTCAAATGATCATATTCATCTAGATTTGTAAAAGGTTAAAAAACGTACTTAAAATTGGCAAATTTTTTTGTTTGTGACGCTGTGTATTGGTATGAAAAATGTTAGGTGAAGTTTTGCCATGGACTTGCATTTGTTGAATTGTTTGTATATCATGGTTTCAGTTGTAGATGATTTGGTAAAAATGAACTTAAAGACTGAATTTATCATAACTTCGTCAATAAATTCTAACATTCAGATTTTGGCCTTGTACAACTTCTAATATCATTGCAGGTTCTAAATCCAAGCAGATCCGTCATATTTGTTAATACGGGTTAGTGAAAGATCTTGTCACTTTTCTCCATCCTTACATTTGCAGGTTTAGAATTGATAGAATTTTGATTGAATAGCTCAATACTTTGTGGTTCTGATTTCACTGAATAAATAGATGAACACACAATAATTAAAGGCTGATTTGTAGGGAGTCTAAGACTAATTTCTCTCTATTTACAACTATACAATAAATATGGAAAGATAAAATAAATAGGCTATACAAAATAAATGTTTGATATAAATGGCAACAGTTTCTTCACTGGTTCACGTATCATCCATATGTTTCTTAAACTCAGATATGTTGCCTGCTTTTGAGGTAAAAGATTCCAAGACACTAAGTAACCCAATTGAAGCTTACATAATTTCTGAGGTACGTTTCCTTTGGCCATCTCAGAAGAATATAAGTAGAGCTTTTGATTCGTTCATCATTCTGCTTTGGTTACAGGTGACAAATGAATTGATTAACGGTGGAATTGGAGGTGAAGATATTGGCATCATTGCTCCCTATAACTCTCAGGCAAACCTTATCAGAACTACCATTAATACAAGCTCTGTGGAAGTACATACAATTGACAAGTACCAGGTCTGGATTGCGTTTACAATTTCTAAGAGTTTTTGTTTCTACCAGAGACATATGGAGCTTGTAATGAATTTGTGAAGAATTTGAAGTTACCACTTATGCTTTTCTCTACTGATGTACAGGGAAGAGATAAAGACTGCATATTGGTGTCATTTGTTAGGTCTAATGAGAATCCCAAGAACTGTAATTCTTCGTTACTTGGAGATTGGCATAGGATTAACGTGGCACTCACGAGAGCCAAGGTAAAAACAGAACCAAATTCCTTCCATTTCACTGGTTTAAGTTTATCAATGTCATTTTGAAGCAATTAAGGATAACTTATTTAGAAGAATTCAGTTGCTGCATTATCATATTGTATTACTCCATGCACTGTTCGTCGTAAAGATTTAAACAATAACACTTGGGTTGAAGGTGAAACTTTGGTTTTAATATTTCGGTGCAGAAAAAGTTGATAATGGTCGGATCATGCAAAACACTTTCGAAGGTTCCATTGTTGAAACTTCTTGTGAAGAAGGTGAATGAGCAATCAGGCATCTTGAGTATCTCCAAGACAGATTTTAACAAGAAAGGCCTTAAAAAGGACCATAGCTTTCTGAGATGCTCCCATCTCTTATAAACTCTACACCTTTTCTTTCTTATCTTCTTCCCATTTAAATAGCAATTACCTTAGTTCAGTGAACCTTTTGTTCTTTAAGAGTGTACATAAAAGTTGCGAAATAAAAACAAGAATTGTATCAGTTCCGTATTGTATAGAGTAGAGACCTACCATCCAAGCCGCATCATATTCATACGGGGAGAATCTAGTTAGGTCATGTGTATGGTTTGTCGGTGTCACATTGCACTTGAGGACTGGCTGAGGTTGAGTCACATTGGATCTAAGCAAAAGTAACTAGATTTGAAGAGTCAGGAAGGGACAAAACTTGGAACGGAGGACAAGGGTTTGTGGACTGAAAAGTTGTTCTCTCACGTTACTTTGCTCATGTTTTTGTACTTCAGTTGTTGCTGGTGATGATTTATAATTAAACAATGGTTGTAATCATTAATAATCTGAGGGCAGGGCAGGGCAGGACGTCTTTTCAGTTCGCACATAATGTCTGTTTCTGATTCAAAAAAGGAAATATACGAACCAAGTTGTTAGAATCATTTAATATATGGAATTAAAGGATTAATAACACATAATCTAATGCAAATGGGGAGTAGAAATTGGAATATTCTTATGCTCTCCTCTCGTTTTCAAGCTACTATAATATTGTTTGTTTATTTCTGCTTCGATTCGACCCTTTCAGCACAAATCACGAGCATGCCGATGCTTATATATATATATCTCTGCAAATTTCTTATGTTTCATTTCTTATTTCTATTTAACATAAGAAATTTGCGAACTAATCACATTCATAAAATTTGCAAACTCAAGAACATCTCTTTCACTCACTCAGTCGAAAGCAGGCCGACCGATTCAATTGCAAACTAAAGAACATCTCTTTCACTCACTCAGTCGAAAGCAGGCCGACCGATTCAATTGCAAACTCAAGAACATCCCTTTCACTCACTCAGTCGAAAGCAGGCCGATCGATTCAATGCATCAACAACAAAAAAACAAAGAAAGTGCGACAAGTGTTTTCTACCTCATTATTACGTGGCAGAATATAAAAAAAAGTTAGGAGGTCATTTCATATATTGACTAATTAATTCGAAGATAAAATCTCACGTGCTTGAACCTCACCTACAATAGTCAATACTTGCTTCTTAGCAGCATTCTGAGTGAGTCTGCCATTAACCCATTAAGCTCGGCTTCTTCAATATAATAATAAAAAATATTCTATACACTCTTTTTCAGCTTTTTCCAATCTCATGTTGCAAGTGGGAAGTGGGCCGGGCTTTAAATCATGAAAATGGGAATAAGTTAAAATTCCCTCGGTTCTTGTGGAAAAACAAAAAAACAGGAAATTCTCTAAAGGAAAATAAAAAGGGAGAGACAGAGAGCATTAGGCATGCATGATAGCTTGCACCACTAGCAACAGGATCGAGACATATAAACCCTAACCCTACCACCAAATTGAATGAGACACATATAGTGGACTATATGTGAGAAGCTTGTCGTATACATAGCTATGCGCCTACAGTTGTATTGAATTATGTTGTAAAACGCCAAAGGAGATCATGGGCAAACCCTTAAAAGACGCATGCACCTTGCTACAATATCACTTGTTTATGTCCCTTTTTCTCTCTCTCTCGTTGTGGTGTGTGGTAGAGAATCCACACACACATAAGTACATTAATGATTCTATAACATTTCAATGGAGTAGGATTAGGATAGGACTCTTTAATGATTGACATACTTGTATAACAATATATATTGTACAACCCTCACAGTCTCGATTCTATACTTGGCGTTGCCAGCAACGATTTCTTGATCCTTTCCAATCTAATGCATCGCCAAGATCATTCCTAATAAACTTGTAATCTCTTCATTAATCATCTATGTTTCAGTGTTACTTCACGTTGAATTTACACTCATCAACTGATCTAGAGTTTTGACATCACGCATGCCGTCATTTTCTTTGGAAGGCAGTGAAAGGTGCAGTATTATCAACTTAAAATTTGCACTTAGAACATTTATATTCCTTTCCTTTACTATATATTTATCATGTCTCAATCCGTATCCATCAGTCTCGGAACTTACTCTAGTGCAATAGGAACTACACAGTTGGCGGTAGAGACAGGGAATAGTGGTCCACGATGGGCTAGAAAATGACTGGACTCAAATGTACGGTATGTTCAGCTTCCACTACACTGAAGGTGTAGGTCAGGGTCAATTTTAAACATATTGATATGGTTGTTTTAAATTACATTTCGTAATAAATGCGAATAATATGAATATAATCATATGAATTTTGTATATATAGGTAATATTTAATTTACCAATTGATAATATCTTAATCGGAAATTACTATTTAATTTTCCACAAACAAGCTATATATAAGTAATATCTTAATCGAAGATTACTATTTAATTTTGCGCATGCTAATCTTTACAATAATACTTCAATGATTTAAGAATGTCTACTAAACTTGATTAAAAGATAATTGAATATTATGATTGAACAAGGCTTAATCTTTTAATATTTAAAAAAATTGATATCCAAATTTTTAATTTAGTGATTAACCCTGTATAAATCATGTAAAAAATTTATATATCTTTATTAATGTAATATGTTAGATTTTAAATGTATTATCTCGTGATAAAACGTACCTGTAATGAACTTCAGTCATATAATAACATACGCACTTGTTATGATAATTCAGTTCTTGTTAATTTGCTATTATATATGATATTTTATATATATGTGCAGGGGATTACGATTAAATAATTAGCCAAGTACTAAAAAACAAGACATTAGTTGCATTGAATTTTATAATTAAATGATGAGACATCTTATAAGTAGGAATAGGTCATCTCAAGATAATTTATTTAAGATATATGCATGGGAAAATAATTTAAGAGGAATGAATTGTATTGTAAAATCAAAGGTGTATATTATCTGTATTTGTTAGTTAGGCTCTAATTAAGCACAATTAACTTTAATAATATTTAAGATACGTCCATTAAATCTATAGTACGTGCTAGCTCTTCAAGACTCCCTTTGTTTCTTGACTTCTTATTAATTCCTAATTAATTTCCTTTATTCTCATCTCATATGCCCCCCTGTGTGTCTATATAAGTATATATGTTTCTGTCCCTCTCTCACACTCCTCACTCCCATAACTGATCTCACTCCAAAAGACGACTGTGTCTATCTATATCCATATGTATATACACATACAAGCATGGATGTGAGAATGAATTGATGAAATAATATAGAAAGTTGAAAGACATCAGTGAGGGAGTGCTCGTCATCTCATCCCAGCCCAGGCACTGGCAGTACTCCTGTCGTCCCGCTCGAGATGATTAACGTCGTAACCACCGGTAATTAATTAAGCTAAGCCCATTCTTGTTCATATATATATTTTCTTCACTATTCCTTATTCTTTTTTCTACATCTGGATGCATCATGCGCGCGGTCACACTCGCACATCGATTTGATTACGATGAAAGCGTAGTTCTTAATTAGAATATATATATGCAGAATATATGTCCTTCTTTTTCTTCCTACTTTGGAATGAACGCTATCTACTACAGCTAGGCAGAGGAGAAGTACGATAGATAGAGATTGAATGTTTGATAGATCCGCTTGCATGAGGTTCTTTCGATTTTTGTTTCTTTTTTGAGTGCGTAAAATGTACAAATAACTAATGTTCATAAACAACAAAGAGAAAAAGAAAGAACAATAGGATTAGGCAGGCGGCGTGAAAACGGTTAACTTTGAGGTTTGTGGTGGAGTCGAGCCACTTGCATAATGTCTATAGCAATAGTATCTTTGAGTGAAGTTGGAGTGGAGTTAAATTTTTATTTGCATCTCTTAAAACTTCATGTTTGTCAATTACTAATACTCAATTCATTAACTAATTAATGATCCTACGTACCTTTCAGTGTATAATTATACATACACGCCGATCTGTGTGCACGGACTGATATTGTTAGGTGGGTTTGACCCCAATGATAATGTTAGGTTAATTGCTAGCATTTTTTTCAAAAGGAAAATCATATCATTGGAATGTCCCTATCCTTCAATCCATTTTAAAGGGTCTCGTTTCTTGGTATCAAGTGAAAAAACAAATGTTTAAACCTAACTTCAAATATTTAATGATTGCATAATTTTATTGTTATATTCTATGTCAATCAGGACATTAGTTTTTGGTTGACAATTTGAGTGAACTCGGTTGATTGATTTTTACTTGTGGGAAATTAGGAGCAATGCCAAAGTAAGTTTGAGTGTAAATACTTTGGAGCATGCATAAATTATATATACATACATGTGCATCATCTTGCTTTTCTTTATTACTAGTTTGAAATTTTCGACCAATGCAATCATGTTTTTGTTGAATTCTTTTTCTTGTGCATAAAAGTAACATCTGTATTTTGCGCAAAATGGAGAATAAAAAGAAACAAAATTTGAGGAAATATTTGTAGAAATAAGGTTGGACAATATGTATCTCACTATCTATCTAAAAACGTTTTCTTCAATCAAAACCACCAGACACTAACTTTCAAGGTACCGCCGTCCAATCAGCAAGCGACAAATCTAAAAGAATTACGCACATATTCTATTCTTTTTCCACGTCCCCTAGACCATTGGGAACAAGATCTTCTATCCAATTTTTATGGTGTCTTATTGTGTTCAGTGAATCTCAGCCATTCATTTATGCGGGTCTCACGTTTATTTATATAGGGCCCATACGAAACCCACATAAATAAATAGCTGAGATTCACTGGACACAATAAAACACCGTAAAACTAGACAGTTGAATTGGAGTCGGACCATTGTGCCTGTCTCCACTGTATCATGTTCTTTTATTGTTTTTGTTTTTATCCGTCTCTTGAAAATGAAATTTACTGTTATAGAATTTTATATAGATTGAAGCCAGCCAAGGTTGGACAGGACAAAAAGCCTGAAAGTTGACACCAGAGAACATTAGATTCACATATGTACTATAGATGGCCAACGTAAGTTGATCAAGACTATGTATTAACGACGGCCAAAGGCCTCTGAATCCACGATGAAACTAAGTAAATGGTTAACTGGACGATGATAACCAATACTTTAACACTGATCCCCAGAGGGTGATTCATCGTTATCCTTTCGATTGTATATGCTACGGTACTTTGCTTCCATTTCAATTGCTTAGCCATGTCTGCAGCTGCAGGATTTTTTAAGCTTTCAGTACGAAGGATGTGGCTGGAGCTAGAGTCACCCTGCCTCTGGGAGCATGTAACCTTAAGTTTACAGCTTGGCTTCCTTGGAATCTTACTACTGCACTTCCTACAACAATATGTATGCAAAAGGGGAAGAAAGATTACAGACCCCTGCCAAGAGAATCACTCCACTGTAGTCAAATTCAGCTTCTCTTATAAAGGCAGTATACTTTTTTCTGCTTTGTTGCTGGGAGTTCATTTCTCCATGCTGCTTCTGTTGCTTCTAACTGATCAGGAGACTCGTTGCAACTCTAAATTTATTGCCCTCTCTTCCCAAATTATGCATGTAGTATCCTGGGGAATTACACTGCTTGCAGTTCACAGGATTCTGAACAAAAACTATGACAAATTTCCTTGGATTATAAGAGCATGGTGGCTTTGCAGCTTCTTGTTGTTCATTTTCAGTGTTGCCCTGGATACGTACTCCAGGATTAAGAATCATGACCATCTTCATGCCCGAGATTATGCAGAGTTCGTAGGTCTACTCTCGTCCGCCTTCCTGGTGGGCATTTCGATCCACGGGAAGACAGGAATATGCTTAATAAGTGTATATAAGAATGGTATCACTGAACCTTTCCTACATAAGCATTCAGAAGGAAAGAGAGAATCTCCGTATGGAAATGCGACGCTTCTTCAGCTTGTTACCTTCTCTTGGCTCAACCCTTTATTTGGTGTTGGTGTGAAGAAAGCTCTTGAACAAGAAGATATCCCTGATCTTGATCTCAAGGACTCAGCTGGATTTCTGTCCTGCTCCTTCAATGAGAGGCTAAATGAAGTCAAATGCAAGGACAGGACGAGCACAAATCCATCTCTCTACAAGGCAATGTTCTTATTTGTAAGGAAAAAGGCAGCAATCAACGCATTATTTGCAGTGACTAATGCCGTAGCATCATATGTTGGACCTTACCTTATTGATGACTTCGTAAACTTTCTGACAGAGAAAGAAAAACGAAGCTTAGAGAGTGGATACGTTCTTGCATTAGCATTTCTAGCTGCCAAGCTGGTAGAGACAACGGCACAAAGGCAGTGGATATTTGGAGCCCGTCAGCTTGGTCTTCGTCTCAGAGCCGCCTTGATAAATCAAATTTACAAGAAGGGTCTCGTCCTGTCAAGCCAGGCTCGCCACAACCGTACTAGCGGAGAGATTATCAACTACATGAGCGTAGATATCCAAAGAATTACTGATTTGATATGGTACGTGAATACTGTGTGGATGTTGCCCATACAAGTTTCTTTAGCGATCTACATTCTGAAGACAAACTTAGGTTTGGGGTCACTTGCAGCATTAGGAGCAACTTTGGCAGTTCTGGCCTGCAACATACCAATCACAAGAGTTCAGAAGAATTATCAGTCTAAGATCATGGAAGCTAAGGACCAAAGAATGAAAGCCACTTCAGAGATTCTTCGAAACATCAAGGTCTTGAAACTTCAAGCGTGGGACACGCAGTTCCTCCACAAACTAGAAAGCTTGAGGAAAGTAGAGTACACTTGGCTGTGGAAGTCTCTTAGACTCTCAGCAATTTCAGCTTTCGTGTTCTGGGGATCACCCGCATTTATCTCTGGAGTGACGTTTATAGCGTGTATGCTATTTGGAATCCAACTCACAGCGGGACGAGTCCTATCAGCATTGGCCACCTTCAGAATGCTGCAAGACCCTATCTTTAGTTTACCTGATCTCCTCTCTGCCATTGCTCAGGGCAAAGTTTCAGCGGATAGAGTAGCTTCCTACCTCAGCGAAAGAGAAATTCAGCATGATTCCATTGAACATATTCCAAAAGACCAAACAGAATTTGCAGTTGAGATTAACTCCGGGAAGTTCAGTTGGGACGTCTCTAGTGATGAGTCAATCAGCTCAAACATTGATGAAATAGAGTTAAGGGTGAAAAGAGGAACGAAGGTGGCAATTTGTGGAGCTGTGGGATCAGGAAAATCTAGCTTGCTCTCCAGCATTCTTGGAGAAACACAAAAGTTGTCAGGAAGTGTGAAGATTAGTGGTACCAAAGCCTACGTTCCTCAGTCCCCATGGATATTAACGGGAAATATAAGGGACAACATTTTATTCGGCAATGCATATGATGGCGCCAAGTATTATAGAACAGTTAAAGCATGTGCTTTAACCAAGGATTTTGAGCTCTTCTCTTGCGGTGACCTAACGGAGATAGGAGAGAGAGGGATAAATATGAGCGGAGGACAGAAGCAAAGAATACAGATTGCCCGAGCAGTTTATCAGGACGCTGACATTTATCTGCTAGATGATCCTTTCAGTGCAGTTGATGCCCATACAGGCACCAAACTCTTTAAGGTTAGTGCTCACTACTGTACTTACATACTTCGAAGCAACACCGGCATATAACTTTTTAACTAACAACTCATTCTGAATCCACTCTTTCCAGGATTGCCTCATGGGAATGCTCAAACATAAGACAATACTTTATGTTACTCATCAAGTCGAGTTTCTTCCTGCAGCAGATCTCATTCTGGTAAGAGTTCAATTTACATATTCCGATAGAAAACAAAATATGTAGTGATGAGTTCTCATGATTTACAGGCATTGATATGAATGATACTTTACTAACTACTCGATACCTGCACAGGTCATGCAAAATGGAAGAATAGCACAAGCTGGAACGTTTGAGGAGCTTTTGAAACAGAATATCGGATTTGAGGTTTTAGTAGGTGCTCATAGCCAAGCTCTTGAGTCGGTCCTTACAGTTGAGAATTCAAGGTCATCTCTGCAAGAACAAGAAGACGGGGAACCCCATAAAGAATCTACCTCAAATGCAGACCCTTCAAATACGCGCCATGACTCAGGTCACGATCTCTCTGCTGAGATAACAGAAACGACGGGAAAGCTGGTGCAGGATGAAGAAAGAGAGAGAGGTAGCATTGGAAAAGAAGTTTACTGGTCATATTTGACCACGGCTAAAAGAGGAGCCTTTGTCCCAGTTATAATCTTAGCACAGTCATCTTTTCAAATCCTACAGATAGCTAGCAATTACTGGATGGCATGGACAACTCCTTCTACAAGTGAGAGTGAACCAGCAATCGGGATGAATACTATCCTGCTTGTTTATACTTTACTTGGACTTGGAAGTTCAATTTGCGTGCTGATCCGAGCCACACTTGTAGCAATAGCAGGACTTTCGACAGCAGAAATATTCTTCACACGGATGCTACATAGCTTGCTCCGGGCTCCGATGTCTTTTTTTGATTCAACCCCAGCAGGAAGAATCTTGAACAGGGTAAGCAATATGGCAGTTTTTTAAACTAGGAAAATAGTGCATGATCACGTGGAAAACAGGCAGTATATGGAAGAAGAAAGATGCAATGTAAATATCAGACAGGCATGAATTCAATTAGTTAATAACTTTTGCAGGCGTCTACAGATCAGAGCGTGGTTGACTTGGAAATGGCACAGAGAATAGGATGGTGTGCTTTCTCAACCATACAAATCCTGGGGACTATTGCGGTGATGTCACAAGTTGCATGGCAAGTCTTTGTAATCTTCATCCCTGTAACTGGTGTTTGCATTTGGTACCAAGTAAGCAACTTCACTTTTTTTACATAAACATATAATATCGAGTATGCCCTTTGAGCTATTCTTAAATCACCATTTCTTTTTATGATGTGTGTGTTCAGAGATATTACATACCTACAGCAAGAGAACTCGCCCGCTTAGCAGGAGTACAAAGAGCTCCTATACTCCACCACTTTGCAGAATCACTTGCAGGAGCAGCAACGATCCGTAGTTTTGACCAAGAAGACCGTTTCATTTCTTCAAACATCAGCCTTATCGACCAGCATTCAAGGCCATGGTTTCATAATGTATCAGCAATGGAATGGCTATGTTTCAGACTGAATTTATTGTCCAATTTTGTGTTCGCTTTCTCGTTGGTTTTGTTGGTTACTCTCCCTGAAGGAATAATCAACCCAAGTGAGTATTTACCCTTGACTTAAGTTCATTTTTGGAAATAATTTTCCGATCATTTGTCTGCTTAACTTTATGGGATCTTTTCTTTTTATTCGCAGGCATTGCAGGATTGGCTGTGACTTATGGAATAAATTTGAATGTTTTGCAAGCTCAAGTTATATGGAACTTGTGTAATGCAGAAAATAAGATGATTTCAGTAGAGAGAATTCTTCAGTACTCAAATATAAAGAGTGAAGCACCGCTTTTGATTGAAGAATGCAGACCTCCAATCAACTGGCCAGAAGTTGGAACAATTTGCTTCAAAGATCTGCAGGTAAAGATCATTATTTGATAACAGTTAAATTTCCAATTCGTTAAGCAGTCAACCCTTGCCTGGGATATTAACCTGAGTGTATTGCAGATTCGTTATGCAGAACATCTGCCATCTGTCCTGACGAACATTAATTGCACATTTCCTGGAAGAAAAAAAATTGGTGTTGTAGGAAGGACAGGGAGTGGAAAATCAACCCTGATACAGGCTATATTCAGGATTGTGGAGGCCAGAGAAGGAAGCATTATAATTGACAATGTGGACATCTCTAAGATAGGCCTTCATGACTTAAGATCAAGGCTCAGTATCATTCCACAGGACCCGATAATGTTTGAGGGAACAGTGAGAGTAAACCTTGATCCACTAGGGCAGTACTCGGACGGCGAAGTATGGGAGGTAATTAGTTTTGCTTACTTCATGATGAGGTTGGTGTTTCAGTTTAACATTTGTTTCAGTTTAAGATTTGCAAATAAGCAGGAAATGTACTTTTTCTTCAGGCTCTACATAAAAGTCAGCTGGGTGAGTTGATACAACAGAATGACAAGAAGTTGGAAGCCACAGGTATGAACTGAACTCAAATGATGGTGCATTGTAGTTGTATAGTTGATTAGCAAAAGAACTAATAAGTTGGGAGAATCATATAGTGGTTGAAAATGGAGAGAATTGGAGCGTTGGACAAAGGCAGTTGTTTTGTTTGGGAAGAGCACTCCTGAAGAAAAGTAACGTACTTGTGCTCGATGAAGCAACAGCATCAGTTGATTCAGCAACTGATGGAGTGATTCAGAAGATCATTGGTAAAGAGTTCAAAGATCGAACTGTGGTCACAATAGCTCACAGGATTCACACAGTTATAGACAGTGATTTTGTGTTAGTACTTAGTGATGGTAAGTATGATTATGAATCACTGGAAGTGAATATTCAGATAGTAATCTGATGTTAGCGTTGATCTTGGTTTTTCTTTGTTAACAGGAAGGATCGCCGAGTATGACACACCCACACGATTGCTTGAAAGAAAGGAATCTTTCTTCTCAAAACTTATAAAAGAGTACTCCATGAGGTCGCAGAGCTTTCAACACCGTACATAAGAGAGTACATAATTATGATAAAATGACTTGAGGAACAACCAATGAGTCGAGTCGACAAGGCAACGGTGTATTTGTTTAATTGTTCTTACATTGATGCATACATTATTGAGCTTCATTTCCACTTCTACATAATGTAACTGTACCTTAGTAAAGTAATCAACTTTAGTTAACACAATAATATTAACTATGGCTCTGTAATTGTTCAGTTCACAAACTCATTAGCTGGCTAAATTAAATTAAGAAATTGTAATAATATCCAATCCAAAACTCAAATATCCCTCAGAAGTTACACTGAGTATGGGAGGTCTAACTTCAGCATACTTTTTGTGAAGAGAATAAGTGTGCTGACAGCCTGACGACTCTCGCAATCTTATTAAATCCGGATTTACATATTTTACAGGAGCCTCCGATAGACGAGTCCAATTCTTCTGTCCAATTTTACGGTGTCTTATTGTGTCCAGTGAATCTCAGCCATTTATTTATGAGGGTCTCACGTTTTTTTATGTGGGACCCATACGGGACCCGCATAAATGAATGACTGAGATTCACTGGACACAATAAGACACCATAAAAATTGGGCAGAGGATCTTGTTCCCCGATAGACATCCTGAAGTTTCTTGTTATGATCTAATTGTCCCACATCGGTAATAAAAGAAATTGATGTGGGGTTTATAGGCTTATGAGCTCTCCCACCCTTCAAGCTAGCTTTTGGGGTTGGTTCTCTCATAAGACCTGTAACAAAGGACTTCTCCCTGAAAATTCTCCCTCAACTTTTTCACTTGTCCACGGAAGGTGAAAAACCTAAAGGTCGAAGTTCCTTAAAATTTCACGGTTGTTTCTAACTTATATTTACAGTTGATTCTTACAAAGCAAATTCTAGAATTCTTTTACAAACATACAAATTAACCGTGCAACAAAAAAATTACACACACAAAATATAAAAAATTGTTAATGCAGTTAGACACACAAGACTTATGTTTATAGGACCTTCACTTGAATTAATTAACTTTTATAGTAGTACAATAGATTTATACGAGGCTATTACAGAGCTGACACCGCTCACTCCTTGAAGCTATCCACTCGTACTCACTCTTGTAAGAGAATCTCACACCTAATAGTATGACTAACTCATGCTAACCTCAACAGAGATTTTTAAAACAAAAATGAAACAAAGAGAAGAATATCTCTAAGTGATTAAATCAAGAATATAAAAAACAAAGACACCTAAGTCAATGAAAAACTCTCCTATGTGTGAAGCAACATTAAGACATAATCACAGGAGAGTCTTCAAACAAAAATCTGTTGTAAAACTTTGTAATTGATCTCTGAAAAATGCCTAAACACAATAACTAAAAAAGATAGATCTTTGTCACACTATGGATTCTTATTTTCCACAGGTCCTTCCTCCTTTAGGATTTTTTGTTGTTTAAGATTCCTTTCTTCCACAAATATCTTAACTTACATATATCAAACCAATTTCCTAATTACAAAAAATATACCAAATATATCATAATACAAATAATGCTAAAAATAAAATAGAATATCTTAACAGAAGGCAATACTAGCTTTGTAAGAACCTGAAAATCAGGCTCTGTTTCAGGATTGTCTTTCCAATTTGTACTCGTTGCATCAGCATCATCTTCACCAAGGTCAAAACAACCTCTGTACAAACTCCACAGTCAAGGAATAGTAACCCAAAAATGAAATGGGAAGCACCATAAATTTTTGGATATTATTTAATCAACAAATATTTTATTTTCAGATATTATGTGAGGGACAATGAATGATAAACAACAAAAAGGAGATTAGAGAAAACGACATGGTGATAATTACCCCTAGTCCAGGGGTAGATTGAATACTACTTTTTTCTTCCCTGTTATAAATCATTTCATTTTAAAGACACTGAATTTCCGATTAAAATGAAAACAGTAAGCATAAGTGGAAATGCAAGTTTTCAAGAGAATAAGGGCAAAGCAAATAAGAAAATTTCATACTTTAGTGCTTCAAAAGGTTTAATAGGAAATGAAGGAATTGAATGCTTCAATATCAGTAATATCGTTGAACCTATCCTGGAAGAAAGGAAAGGTTAATGTAAAAATCTGGGAGAATGATGGACACAAAAAGCCATAAATCATTATGGCACAGAGCAGTTAAATGATTAACCCCTTCAGAGGATGGCCTCTCAGATGGATACCCAGCATTGTTAAATTCATCCATTTTCAAAATTTGCAAATTGAAATAACAAAAAAATTTATTAATATTTTTATAAAATATAAATTTTTCTATTTTAAGACAGTCATTATTAATCTTGCATACAGTCAAATATAATATATGTCAACATTGGAATTTTATTGATGATCATTTGCATAAGACAAATTGCCAAAAAAAACGACTTTGTGAGTACAATTACATTGTCATATTACTGTTCTTAAATGCTATAGACGACTCTTGAATTCAAGGCTTTAAATATGATAGTAGCAACATTTTACTTACAGTCTCATTTTTCTTCTGATGAATATTTTAAATTACTATTTACTCTGCAACCACAAGTAAACTGATGGAATCAGAACAGTCACTTGTAAGATCTCTTATCTCTATTAGGTGTTCGTCCATTTTAGTATCCTCATCTTCTACAACTTGTGTAGACAACAACGACTTTGGAGGTGGTTCTAGACTTTCCACATCTTGTTCAAGCATCTCTACCCACTATATGCATAGGAGGTCGATTATCAGGCTTCAGTTGTATGCACCAAAGCACTACTGCAATCATTTTCTTTGTTATTTTGGTTTGTTCTTCTGTAGCATTAGACTCTCTAAGTTATATGTACTTCCTCTTTCTAAATTGCTCATAAGCCTATATAGGAAAGTAAATTTGGCTCGAATGGTCTGAAATTACATTCAAATTCTTCCTCCTCCCTGCCATTTCCATCAACAACATCCCGAAGCTATACACATCAGTTTTGAAAGAGACTCCTCCAACATGTCTGTAGCACAGTTTAGGAATCATATAGCCAATGGTTCCTCTTGCATTTGTTAGAGACACAACTGTATTTTTTGTCTCACAAAGTTTGGCTATACCAAAATCTAACCTTTAGATCAAAGTTTTCGTCCAGAAGGATGTTACGAGGCTTAAAGTCAAAATGCAGAATCTGCATAGCACAACCTCTATGTAGATACTCAATTCCACGAGCCACTCCAAGAGAAATTTCATA
>JAOTBA010000005.1:1687914-1704585 GCA_025629845.1 Erythroxylum squamatum | reverse complement strand
AAGATACCAAGCATCATTGTTGCTTTGCTCATTTACTGGTAAGAAGAGAAGCATAACATCGTTATCTTTCTTGTCTTATGCTATTGCAAAATTACTTCTTTCCTTCACCTCAGGATTCGATCTGCACTCGTAACTGAAATGACCATATTTATTACAACTATAACACTGCACTTGAGATTTATCCCTTCTTTGTTGAAATCTGCCTTGTCCTCTATCTCTATAACCTCTTCCGCGACCATATGTCAGATTTCCTTCATTTGTATTTTCTTTTTCAAAAAATTGTCGGCCACGTCCACGTCCACCTCGGTTGTTCCATCGACCACGTCCTGCTTGGTAGCCACCTCTATAGCCACCTTGACTTCCTCTGTCTTGTCTCTGGCTACTGCTTACTTGATTTTCTGCTTACTTGATTTTCGCCGACTAATAATTTGCTTTGCAAGACTTTCTCCAAGTTGTCAGTATTACCATTCCGGTTCATTTTTTTCTCATGTGCTTGGAGAGAACCAACAAGTTTATCAATCGAAAGCTCTGACAAATCTTTCGATTCTTCGATTGCAACAATGATGTAATCAAATTTGTGCGTAAGCGAACGCAAAAGCTTTTCCATTACTCGAACATCGTTTAGAGTTTCACCATTTCTTTTCATTTCATTAGCCACCATTTTCAAACGAGTGACATAATCGCCAATATTTTCTGAGCTTTGCATTTTTAGCATCTCGAAATTAGCTCTAAGTGATTAAAGACGTACCTTTTTAGCTTTTTCGACTCGGAGATTTCTGCAGAACCTCCCATGCTTCTTTTGAAGTCTTTGCATCTGAAATTTTCTCGAACTTGGGTTCATCAATACCTTAAAAGATAAAGAACAATGCCTTCTTATCTTTCTTCCGATTTTTTTTCAATGTCTTTTTCTCGACATTTGATAAGGCTGCTTCGGCAGCTGCATCTACGAGCTCAATATATTCATCATCGACAATATCCCATAAATCATGAGAACCAAGCATCACTCTCATCTGGATGCTCCAATTCCCATAATTTGTCTTTGTCAATTTTGGAACTTGAGGATGGATCAAGTTGACCATTGCTTCACCAATTCACGAACAAACGAACTAGGCTTTGATACCACTTGTTGGAAGCTTGATGAGCTCCAAAGAAATCTGAAAAATATTCAAAAGAAAAAATTTTCCTCTTTTTACAAGAGCTACGACTCTTGTTCTTTCTTCCTCACATTGCACACTCCTTGTTCACAATATGCTACTGCACTCTTTTTTATTTCTTTTTTCATTCACTTAAAGTACAAGAGATGAGACTAGCCTTTATATAGGCATACTTAAACCAACAAGGGACAAATAATAAATGAGGGGGATAACAAGTGGGACAAGTAATAAATGAGGAGGATAACAAGTGTCCCCATATGTGTTCTAAACACGACAAATTACCACTAACACTTTGATACTTCCTACTATTCTTAGCTATTAAACAGCCATTTGGAGCCACACATGTTGATTTCTAAATGTCCAAAAGAAAGGAGAGTTTGTTTTCTAACATTAACATGGTATCAGAGCCCGTCTGTCTCGATAGTTTGGGACGGTACCCAGTTTTGTCCCTTTGTCCAATATGCCCAGCAGATGCCCAGCCCTGCTTTGGGCTGAGGAGGGCGTGTCAAGAATCTCCCATCGGACAAATGTGAGTGCATTTAGCTATTTATAATTGTGTGCAAACCTTCTTTTTCAACCTAATTTTTGGTGGTGAGTTAGGCCTTTCAACAAAGACAATGAGATATGATGGCTAATATTTGGTTTTCTCGATGCTTTCACAGACCAAGGAGGAGTTGAAGGTGTTTAAACTGAAGGTACTCGGATATGGTACCATCACCATGCATGCATGTGTGTATTGATTAACTACGATATACGTCTAGACTTTCCACCAATTAATTGGTTTTTAACAGGGTGAGGCAATTGGAAGTATAGAAGTAAGAGTGAAAGTATCTTCTCAACATTTAGAAGTCAATCTGTCTGACGTGGGAGAGTATGAGAAGCACGTCATCTTTGAGCTTATAAAGGAAACACATGACAAAGCTCCCGACAAGGCTTTGAAATCTAGAGTTGATAGTTGCCGAGGTATGTACATCAAAGTATATATATTCTCCCAATAGCTTGGATGTGATGTACATGAGAGTTCAAGGTAAAGATCTTATACTTAAGGACTAATTAATGAATTGTTACGTGCACGCAGCAATAATTTTATATGAGGCAGACAAATTATCTGCAGATGGCCTGTTCTACATAAAGTGGTTGTTAGAAAGGTACAAGGGGTTCACTAAATTCTTCTTCTGCTGTGGTGATGCTTCAAGGCTTCAGCCCATTAAGACTCTCTGCAACGTTGTTCAACTCTTCCCCCCTTCTATTGAAGAGGTTAAATATTGCATGTATAATATATATAGATGTTAATGCTCTTACATTGTCTGAAACATCTCTTCACTTCTTGCTTTATCATTAATTTAGATTGCTCAAGTTTTGGAATTTATAGCCAAACAAGAAAGCATAGAACTGCCACATCAACTTGCTGAAAAAATTGCTGCCAAGGCAAAGAATAACCTTCGTCAAGCTATCCGTTCTTTTGAAGCCTCTTGGGAGATAAGGTGGCTTTAATTAGTTTATTGCCATTTTCATCGAGTATACTTAGTTGAACCTCAGTTTTTCTTCACTTTCTTGCTCCCAAAAACTTCATCAGAAGCAATTCCTTCATCGAAGATCAAGTGATTCTCACCGGGTGGGAAGATGATATTGCCAACATTGCTAAGAAAATGGTTGAAGAACAAAGCCCCAGACAGTAAGTTAATCTTCTGCTGCTCAAGTATACATATACACACACATGCAAGGAATATGGACACCATAAAAATGTCAAAGAATTTACCATATTTAATCTTCTGCTCCTCTTATATATATATATATACACACACATGCAAATATGGACATCATAAAAATGTCAGAAAAATTACTATGTTTAATCTTCTGATTCTCATATATACACACACGCACATGCAAGGAATATAGACACCATAAAAATGTTAGGGAATTCACCAAGTTTAATCCTCTGCTGCTCATATATATATATATATAGAAACACACATGCAAGAATTATGGACACCATTAAAATGTCACGGAATTCACCATGTTTAGTCTACTGCTGCTCATACATATATATATATATACACGCACACTTAATGACACCATGTTTAATCTTCTGTTGCTCCTATATATATACACACACATGCAAAGAATATAGACACCATAAAAATGTCTGGGAATTCACTATATTTAATCTTCCGCTGCTTATATATATATATATATACATGCAAGGAATATGGACATCATAAAAATGTTGGGGAATTCACTATGTTTAATCATCTGTTGCTCATATATACACACACACAAGAAAGGAATATGAATCTTCTGTTGCTCTGCTAGACACACACACATGCAAGGAATATGGACACCATAAAAATGTCGGGGAATCCACCTGTTTAATCTTATATTGCTCGTATACAAAAACAGTGGCCCACTGTAAATCCTGCTAAACGCTGAGTCTTGGGGGGTCCAGTGTACTTAACCTTACTTTTAAGTAGTAGAGAGCTTATATATACACATATACTCACACTTATTTGTTAGAAATATGGACACCAGGTTTAATCCTCTGCTACTTACATATATATACACACACATACAAGGAATATGGACATCATAAAAATGTCAGGGAGTTCACCTTATTTAATCTTCTGCTGCTCATATACACACCCCCATGCAAGGAATATGGACACAATAAAAATGTCTTAAAATTCATCTTGTTTAATTTTCTGCACATATATATACACACACATACAAGCAATATGGACATCATAAAAATGTTAGGGAATTCATTATATTTAACCATCTGTTCCTCATATATACACACACACATGCAAGGAATATAAATACCATAAAATACGACAGAATTCACTATATTTAATCTTCTGCTGCTCATATATATATGTACACACACATGAAAACCATAAAAATGTTAGGGAATTCACCATATTTAATCTTCTGCTGTTCACATATATATATAGATACAATACCATAAAAATGTCAGGAAATTCACTGTATTTAATCTTCTGCTGCTCATATATATACACACAGTGCAAGGAATATGCACATCATAAAAATGTGTCACCATGTTTAATTTCTTCTGCTTATACATGTGTGTGTGTAGCCATATACATACATGCATAGATACAAGAAATATGGATACCATAAAAATGACAGAAATTTACCTCGTTTTAGTCGATAACAAAATTAGAATTATTGATCGTGGAATTTTCTTCTATGGAGGCTATACATCATTAGTGGAAAGCTTCGAAATCTTATAGAGCATGATGTATCTCCGGACTTCATATACGAGGTATGTTCCTATCCTTCCATATATACATATATACATATATGTATATATGTATACATATATGGCTAGTTAGCTTATCTATTCATCATCCTTTTCGCAGTCCCTCTTTGGAGAACTGGAAAAGCACGTGGATGAATCCACTAAACCGAAAATCGAAAGTCTTTACAGGCAATACAGTGTATGGAAGCAACTTTTAACTTTCACTCATTAAATTGACAAATCGTTAATAATACCTGCTCACTTTTATGCGATAACTGCAAAACTTTTAGACTTGAAGCAGAAGAGGCGTTAATGATATGCATACTTTGATATTCGAGAGTTAACTTCATATGCATGGCTTCTTTCTTTCTCTTTCTCTATGCAGATAGTAGATGGAAACATGTTAGATGGTGATCAAAACCGACCGGAGGATGTTGGAATACAGTTTAATGATCCCGCAAGAAAGGAAGTTCACCATTTTATGAGGATTGAAGGTAAAACCACCACTAAATATAACTTCAGCTTTCATGCACGAAGCAGTGGCCACATGAGATATTTAACAGTAACTCCACGCAGATAGAGGTTGTACGTCACTTGACTTCATCTATTTTTATGTGCAGAGTCCATTGCCAAGTTTATGAGCTTTTACAAGTCATCTTCCACAAATACCAGAAGCATACAGCGTGAAAATGGCTCGTGAAGTCCATTTCGTTGTCTTACATCAATCTACGACCACTGAAGAAGTGCTTATCAGCTATTATTAAAACTTTCTTCATCCAAGTTATTTATGGTGTATGGTTATTACATGTATATCTAAAATATCAAATAAGATTTTTATTTACTCGTCGATCTTAGAATGTAATGAACTATATATACATATAGTTGTCGGGATAGCTTAAGGCTTCTTTTCCAACTCATTGATGATTTTAGGTTCATTTCATGCTTGAATTTTATGTCAACTTTTAATACTCGTACGAATTTCTAAGTTTCACGTTCCTTTTTACCGTCTCAAATTCTCTGTCCAGTTTTACTCTGTCTTATTCTGTCTATAGAATCTCAACCATTTATTTTGCAGGACTCACGCGAAACCCATACGAACCCCACATAAATAAATGGCTGAAATTTATTGGACACAATAAGACACCATAATATTAGACAGAAGATCTAGACTCCCTTTTTGCATCTTCTAATAAATACGTAGGTGCCTCTCAAAGTCAATGACATCAGTCACATACGTTTGGAAGAAACTCAACTTTTAAAACCTAATGACAAGATGTCTGTCCCAAAATCATTTCAGTAATCACATCTTTACACTTCCCTATTAAATATGTAAGTATTCAGGCTCCTTTCTACATATTCTATTGGATCGAATCGTGCAGCTAAAAATGAAAGAAACATTTTTGTCCCGAGAAATCTTACAGAACAAAATTGGTAGTTAAGGTAAAGCTCAGGGATCATTAACGATGCAACACTGTTCTACTATTCTAATTACAATTTACAAGCGAAGCGAGGGAGGAAAAAAGAGATACTAATCGCTAATTAATTACCAGTGACCAAACTGTTCCACAGAATGGTGAAGCAATTAACTATGAGATTCATCAATTGATGTGAGAAGAGACATAAGTCACCAAAATTCTTGTAGATTCGCCGGTGACTGTCCTATAGCTTTGTTTAAACCATCACGATCACAAAGATTTTCCAGCTTATTCTTCATCATTGTCCAGTGATAGGGAGAAAATGAAAAATATAACATTCGAAAAATCCAAACTAAACACGAAGCCTCTATTCAGATATATAATTGCTGTACAAAAGAATTATTCTCACAAAATTGGCAGTAGCAGCAACGACACTTCCTACTGAACAGCTAATCTCTGCAGATGATCAAAGAAGACTTCGAAGCTGACATCATCTGTAAACAAGATATCTCCTCCAGGAGGAGTATCAGAGTTGTATGTAGCCGAAGGGTTTAATTTTGCCAGAAGAAAACGTGCCTGCATTTCAAATAGCATTACTTGAATGGATCCGCAAGAAACTCGTAACCAAAAAGTCATCAAATCCAAACTTTTCAACTGATATGCAAATTTTATACCTAAATTTTCAAGACAACATATATAATTAATTCCTAGGTGAGGAGTAGTGAGGATGCTACTTCATTTCTAGCACCCTGTGAGCGAACGCATGAATATGCAGACAAGAAATGGAGAATAAAACCCATGTCCGAACACTTTAAGAGAAGAATTTGCATTTCGGACCGGGACTTGTATATTATATTGCATAAATTTCTATTAGATAACTTCATGGCGCATATTTCCCAAAAGAATTTCTAGACTGCAATCTACGGGCTAATTTATTTACTTACAGTAGATGTCAATTTGCTGCTTAACCACTTCAAAATGCAACTCTATTGGAAGGAAATAAAGGTCAAATACACGGATACCATTTTCATTTACCATTTAAAATTTAGGGAACTCTAAAAATGTCTGGAATAGACCATCTGCCACTGCCTTTAAAATGTGTAATGGTATTAGTAAAGCAACAGCCAAACTCGGGTTAAAATTTTCCTTCTGTCTATACATCATTTTGCATAAAATTGTGTACAAAATTCAACAGCAAAGTGATTGAATTAAATCTAATTGAAAACTTTTGGAAGTTTATGCGTGTAATAGTCAGATTTACAAGTTGAGTGGCACGCTTGAAAGTAAAGCTACATACATGGTATTTCTGTGTTCTGATGCAACAAAAATTACTAACCTGTGAACCATGCTGATCACAGATGACTAGACGTGGAACCGGAAACCTCTCCTTAATAATGGCTTCTGCATCACCAGAAGGAGCTTGCAGCAACTGGGCAAATGCCTGTGAAGATAAATCATCTCAAATAAGAACAAGGTGTTCCACATGCATGGGTCAGCATCGCTGCATTCAGATATGCATGTCTTCTAACATTAAGGAAGAAAATAAATTGATTCTCACGCAAACCCTGAGTATTGAATTTTGTATAAAGTTGTCATAGCACGTTATACGGCTGATCTTATGCAGCAATTTGTTAATATAACTAGTTCTGTCATACATTAATTATAGGGTCGAATTTTACCCTCCATTACAGAATAATATTTGAGATATAAGAACCTTAACCAAACAGTATTCCCATAAACTCTTTCCAGTTAAGGATTCCCATTTCGTTTTTTTTTTCTCTTTAAAGGAAACAGCGAAAAGTCAAATATGCATAGAAGCAAGGTTGTCATAGCTACCAGCAAGCTTCATTTTTCCCTAGCAATTTATACCAAGTTTCTACAGATAACCAAGACATGCTTCTGGTCCAATAACCACTCGGAAGCCAAGTCCAAAATCAAATCGATCTTAATAGCTACTGATACAAAATTTGGGTAAAACCATGACAAAGTTAAGAGAAGAAAATAAAATAATGTCTAGTCACATCTTGGTACTGTTGGAAACGAAGTGGAAGTAAAGCAGCATGCTTGATTAAAATGTTGTGGAAAACCAAACGACAAGACATGGTGATTGGTAATACCAGGTGCGTACTTATTTCAACATGAAATCTAACGTGTCTTTGATGGAAATATTCCATTGTTATCAAGCCTATTAAGTCATCCTGCTGATACAACTAAGAAATCTCACCAACATAACGGACTCACGGGATCTGGCAGATTTATTTTTCTTTGCCATGTTTAATATCAAACAAGGGAAGAAGCCAGAATCTAAATGAAAAACAAGATATGCAATCTTTTAATGTTTCATTTAGGATTAGGCATCCTAACAAATTACCTGATGTTCAGGTTGGTTATGGTATCCAGCCTTTCGCCACTGAGCAATTGTAGCACCATGAAAAACAACAACCGTGAAATAGGAATCCAAAAGTAAGATCCTGTCAGCTGCAATGGCAGAAACATCAAGAAGAGCTGGTTCTGGCCCTGAATGGAATGAGTAAGAGATCAAAGAAGGTTGTATCATCACAACTGAGTTGGCGACATTTTCTCGGTTCAGTATCATTCGGTAGTATGCTGTCTCATCAGGACTGTTGTTAAAGACCTGTCAGATTATACAAAGATCACATGGGTAATACAACCAAGAGTACCAGAAATATCAAGATGATGTACTTTGTAAATCACATGTAAATTACTTGGACAAATTGAGAACGTCGCAGATGAAACATAAACTGAGGAAATATTGAAAACCGTGGTGATAAGCTGAAAGAGGCTGGGCTGTCCTTCTGGTAATCTCCAAACCATGAACATAAATTGATCAATGCTTTATCTAGCCACCTGATTGGGTCAAACTCCGCCTGAATGCCAAGAACAGCATGTCATTAAATGAAAGAATAGAAAGAGCTCAACAATGGAGTTGGTAGCACTACAATTGATGCATTTTTTAAGTAAATATTCTTTCTTTCATCTACTACATAAAAACATCAAATAACATTCTTTTAAGAAAATGTCTATTCCTTCAAATTATAAGTCCTAATTTATATCATCTTTTTAAAGGATACTCATTTAAGGGAAGTCGATGAATCCCTTGGTTCATGCATTCCTAGCTTCAAGCTTTGAACACCAATAAAGAAAATAAGTTTTCTAGTACAATGTGGATTCTCAGAGAACACCAAAATAACTTGCCACATTCAAGAAGCATTCCAAGCTTACTTTAAAACAGTAACTGTTTACCAAATCATGTTAACTTGCCACATTAAAGAAGCATTCCAAGCTTACTTTTACTTTTCTCTTCCCCTATTGGAACTCAACTCTCCTTCCCTTCACCTTTACTTTTCTCTGGCTTTCTACCTTATCACTGCTCCCTCCTTTAGCAACCTTGTCCACAAGGTTGAATTTTGAATATTGTTACTGCAAGTTGTACGTACAAATACTCCCATATCACATACTCTTCATCTTTGTTAACAATTCACCTTCTACTCAGCCCATAACAACTAAGCCCATTAAAACTTATACTCGTAGAAACAAATTGGAAATGGGGGGAGTGTCAGGTGCCATGTAGGCAAGTTTGTTAGAAGGTAGTTATGGAGAGAGAATGAGGGGGGAATATAGCTGTCTACTGAGGATAGAGATAACAACGATTCTGTAATCATTGTTAGGAAGGTTGGCTTGGTTCATCCAAGAGGGGGAGCTTGCTCTAGCTTGTTATCATCTAATATACTATCAATAATACAATCTCTATTGAGATTCCTAACAATCTTCGACGGGCCGTTGAACCAACAACTGAACTACTAGCTTTCAAATATATCTTTCAATAACTCAGGCACCTCCAGACTCGAATGCATTGAAATGGAAAAGAAATATGGACTTATTTATCTCTAAACTAATTTGCTTTGAATTGGAAAAAAACATGGAACACGGGATGAATCTTTAAGGTTTATGGTCCCCACCTTGCCATTCACCTGGAAGGGACCAGAACAATGCAGATAGGTTGTGATTCTCCTTGTGCTTCACATAAAGTTGACTTCAACATCTTGATATTTTCATCACTTGGTCTATCATTACGAAGTATGGAATATCCGTGGAGGAGCATATCCATACAAAACCTCAAATGATGAGTTATGAATTGTCAAGTGAAATGTAGTATTATACCACCACTCCACCAAAAAGAGCCGTAAGGGCAATCACTAATCATACATCACAAATAGTTTTCAAGGGTTCGATTGAAGATCTTTGTTTTTCAGTCCGTTTGAAGTTGATACGTCGTGGATTGGCGCAAAGAAACCTCTTGAATTATAAACAAATACAGTGTCTCATAATAAAATTATGATTAAAACTCTTTCTAAAAAGTAATGATGATGATAAGATCTATATCACTAACAATTCACAAAGGCATGCCAGGTAATTTATAATTTAACTTTTTGTGCTTATGATATATTTCAGATTCAGAATGTGTTACAAACTCATAAATCATTATGCATCTTTTTTCCAAAAGAAATACGATTTGACTTGCTTATGAGTTCCTATGAATCTCGAATGTCCACCTATCCCAATAGCATGAAATAAGAAAATAATCTTGGCTCTTAAGTCTACATCTCTCCCGACAACCAACTTGCCCACCCATTGTTGAGCTCTATCGACCAAGTACACACATTGTATTGGTGAATCCCTCCACTCATAGTTTTTTGCATCATCGTTTGAATATTTTCATCTTTGTCGTAATTAATCTCTTGTGACAAATCAATTTGTACGAGAGATTACCATGTACATTTTCACACTTGTCACCCAAGATCAAGCATCTACAACATTGTTCTCAACACCTTTCTTATATTCAATTTCAAAATCAAACCCCAATAACTTAGGTAGCCATTATTGTTGACATGGGGTAGTTATCTCCTGTTTTAACAAATACCTCAAACTTTTATGATTAGTTTGCGCCATAAAATGTCTAGGCATAAGATAGTGCTAGCAACTTTGTCTCATAGGAAGATAGATGCAATTTTATAGATCACTTGTAGTATCCAAACAAACCTACGTAACTTCTTAGATGATTCAATGTTTTGGACTAGGACAATTTACCAATGCTTATATCTTCTTTGGATTAGTTGCGACCCATTTAGCATTGATTATATGTCCCAAATACTGCACTTGTTTCCTCCAAAGTAGCACTTAGAAAGCTTAACAAAAAAGTGTTGAGCTCTTATTACTTGTAACATCGCTTCAAGATGTTACAAATGCAATTGAAAAATAGGACCATAAACCAAAATATAATCAAAGAAGACCAGAAGAAATTTCCTCAAGTAAGCTTCTCTTATATATGCATATTTTCATATATATATATATATATATATATATATATATATTGCATATTTTCAATGTTTACAGTAGGCATAGCTTATATACAAAATTCTAGTACCTATAAATGAAAAATAATGACTCTAATACAATAGGAAACTTAATAAAATACAATCAATCCATCAATCAATATACATGATTTTGCCACTCTCCCACTCAAGTTGGTAAATAGGTATTCTCCATTCCCAGCCTAGATACAATAGTCTAAAAAATTAAGTCACTTAAACCTTTGGTGAGAATGTTAGCCAATTGACCATGAGTAGACATAAGGTGTACAAATTAATCCACTTTCTAACTTTTCCTTCATAAAATGCCTATCAATTTCAATGTGCTTCAATCGATCATGCTGAACTGAGTTATGAGTTATGTGAATTGCAAACTTGTTTTCATAGTATAATCTCATAGGGCATCCCACTTAATCTTCAAAACTTCAACAATAATCCTCAACCAGAGTAGTTTACACACACCTTAAGCCATCGCTCGAAACTCAACCTATGCACTTGATCGAGCCATTACACCTTGTTTTCTGCTTCTCCAAGTCACAAGGTTCCCACCAAGAAAAGTGCAATATTCTGAAGTTGATCTTCTATCAACAATAGATCCATCAAAATCAACATCAGCGTATGCCTCAACAGCTAAACCTCCATTTCTTTTTAAAAAATAACCTGCCCCGATGTTCCTTTATAATATTGAAGCACTCTTTAAGCTGTTTGCAAATGAGCTTACTTTGTATTATACATAAACTGACTAATTAAACTTATTCCATATGTTATATCTGGTTATATGTGAGACAGATAAATTAGTCTTCCTACTAGGCGCTAATACATCTCTCAGTCTATTGCAACATCCTCCTCTGCTTTTCCAAGTTTAAGATTTAAATCAATAAGAGTGCTTGCAGGTTTGCATGTTCCCTTGCTTGTTTCCTTGAGAAGATCTATAACATACTTTTGTTGCGAGATAAAAATTCCTTCCCTAGAACGTGGAACTTCAATTCTAAGGAAATACTTCAACCTTACCAACGCCTTAATCTCAAATTCCTTGGCAAATCGTTGACTCAACAACTATTTCTCTTTATCATCATTCCTCGTCGCTATTATGTCATCAACATACACTACAAGAGATGTAACTCCCTTTGAAGGAGAGTGTTTGATAAACAATGTATAATCTCCTTAACTTTGTCTACATCCCATAGCAAACAGGTCTTGCAAATTCTCCAAACCATGCTCGAGGTGATTGCTTAAGGCCATATAGTGCCTTCTTCAGCTTATACACAATACGAGCAATCAAATTCTTCCTATAACCAAGTGGAACTTCCATGTACATCTCTTCTTCTATCTCCATGTAGAAATTGCATTCTTGACATCAAATTAGCTGCTAATGACAATAATACTTTAATCGTATTTATTGTTACAACAAGAGCTAAAGTCTCTAAAGAATCAATCCTATAAGTCTAAGTATAGCCTTTTGCTACCGGTCATGCCTTGTATCTCTCAACTCACCCATCTGCCCCATATTTCAACGTACATACCAAGCCATTGGTTTCTTTCGTACAGGTAACCTCACTAATTCGCAAAGTTTTGTTTTTTCTCCAATGCCTTCTCTACATTCATAGCTAATTTCCATTTTTCAAGCTGACGAGGCTATGTGAGATGGTGAAAAAATTTTACAGGATAAGAAATGTGCAAGAGGATACAATGATCATTTGTACACTCTTTGGTTCCTTTTCTGATAGCAATAGGAAGGTTCTGTAGATCATTATTCATACGAATTTTAGTTTGATTTTGCAATGGAAGATTAGAAATTGTTACCTCATGTGAAGAATCTGGGTTAGACTCTTGGACCTACATAGGTTCAAGAACAACCATCTTTTTTCTTGTGAACACCTTGCCTTCACCAAATCTCACATCTCCAAGGGAAAAATCAGGTTTTTTTTCTTGTGGTTCACTTGGTGCTTTAGAAACAGGTTCAAATATGGGTTGTTCAGGCATAGGGTGAGATGGTTGTTTTAACATATGGATCAAATAGGATGAATTAGAAGATATGGTTGGTGTTGTAAAATTGGACAAAGGAATTGGATCAAGCAAAAAACTTTCCTTATCTCCCCTAATTGAATTCTCCCCCTGAAGATAAGGATTGTTGAAATACGAATCTTGTTCATTGAATATGAAATCTACAGCGACATATAACTGCTTTGATGGAGGATGATAACACTTATACCCTCTTTTGAGTCAAAGAAAAGCCCATAAGACACATTTAAGAGGCCTAGGGTCTAATTTTCCTATATTATGAACACGAACAAATGACACACACCTGAATATTTAAAAAAAATTGTTGGTAGTGTTTAGATTCGGGTAAAATGTTGAAAGGACGTCCATATGACTTTTGAGACCCAAGACTCTAGAAGGCGATATGTTTATGAGACTAGTGGCTGAAACATATCATTTTGAAATAACAAGGCTCGTGTTTTTTAAGGAGATGAACATTTTTCCTTTCTGCTACCCCATTTTGTTATGGAGCGTACACACAAGATGACTCATGACCTATTTCCAAATTCTAAAAACAAATGGTCAGAACTTGATTGAAATAATTTGGCGTTATCTGTCTTGAACCTTTTAATATTAATCCCAAATTGATTTTTGATCATAGAGCAAAATATTGGTAGTATGATATTAAAATCAATTTTATGTTTAAGTAGAAAAATCCAAGTAACACGAGTACTATCATCAATGAAAGAAACAAATCATCTTGCCCCATAAGTACTAGAAATAGTAGATGGACCTCAAATATCACTATAAGACATTAAAAATAGAGCTCTTTCGATTGCTAATAGGAAAAGGTGCACGATTGTATTTAGCAAGCTCACATACAATGAAAATTTTCAGCATCGTTTGTAAACAAAGAAGCAAACAAAATCTTAATAATTCGAAATGATAGATGTCTTCCCCAGTAATGGTGAAACAAGATTTTTTCTTTATTGAAAACAACATACTCTGACATGAAAGAATGGGATAATTTGCCCTTAGTTATGATTAATTGATTTGGCGCTTCAAGATAGTAGAGGTTATCTCATTCTCTAGTAAGTCCAATCATCCTAACCAAATCCTACTCCTAAAAAACCACAATGACTACTGTAAAAAAAGATCACATTACAACATAAAATCTTCGATGAATTTTTGTATAGAAACAAGGTTGGTTGATAGTCTAGGAACATGATAAACATTTCTTAGTTACTAATGGATTTATTTTAACATCCCCTACACCTGCTATAGTTGTTAAAGATCAATCGGTTGTGACTATTTTTCTACTACTTGGACATGGCGTGTAAGTTGAGAAACATTTGGATAAATGGAACATATTGGCACAATTGGCATCTATGGCAATTAATCTAAAGGAAAATGGAAACTCACCTAAATACGTCAAAGAACAAGTACCTAAAGGCTTTTCATGGTTGTTCACAAGAGATCTCACTCTATCAATTTCTTCTTAGTTAAGACTACTCAGCTTTTATGATGTTGATTCCCCTAGTTGTGGGAATCAAGCAATCTCTTTCAACTATGTGGTAGTGATATTGCTTGCTTGGACAATTCCAACAATCAAGGTTGGAAGAATGCTTTGTATTAGAGCACAATAATAAAAAATGATGGCCAAGATGAAAGAGATAAAACAGGGAGGAGAAAGCAATTAAAGTTGAAATGGAGGGAAGGAAATAGGGGGCGTCCATGAAGGCTAATAAGAAAAAACAGAAATGTTTGCAGCAATGAAGGCTAGAAACAACTTGATCCAAGAAGCCTAACTTGGCACTGATACCATCTCAGAATATGAATAAGGACTATATTTTTTTGAATATTTTCGATGTTTACAGCAGGCATAGCTTACATACAAAATTCTAGTACCTATAAATGGAAATTGATGACTCTAATGCGATATCTAATCTCATAATTTATGGGATACTCTCTTATCTCAAAATTTATAGGATATTCTAATATAATAGGAAACTTAATCAAATACAATCAGTCAGTATGCATGATTTTGCTAGAGCTTTGAATCTGGAAGTGATAAGATATCTTATGATGATATCTTTTCTGGTATATCTGTTGGCGGTTTAGCTCTATAAAGGAGCTGTAGTTCTACTTAAAGCTTATTGATTTGAATGCCCATCCTCTCCCTATTAGCGTTTTCGACTTCAAGTGGCTCACCCTCTTCTTTTTTTTTCCCAAAAGTTTCAATGTCCTCGTTGGGAGTAACCCTTTCTTGATGTCAAATAGTCTCAAACTTGGTCTTCTAATCATAAGTTTCAGCCCATTCCCAATATGCCTTGTTGTCAAATTGGCCTCCAACTCAATTAAATAGTATTCCACTCGTTTAGTGGATGTATAGGCTAGGTTTGGTTGATCTTTTGGAGTTATCTTCAAGAAGTTCATCGCTCCCTCCATAGACCTTGCTACTTTATCTAAATGGTTTTGGGCAAGGTCATTGCGATCCTACCACCTAAAGTAGGTTGACACGAAGTGCCCTCTTTTCTCAATGGTGTGAGGCATTAGAGGCTATTGTTTTGTGGCCAACTTGAAGGGGCTTAAGTTCAATCCAGAGCTTCTTGGTTGTTAAGTTATATCGACACTGAGCAACATCCAACAACTTTAGTCCTTCTGGTTTGCACTAAAGGTTTAGCATAGCCCTTGATGAGTCCATGTATTCACTCAATCTGAGCTGTCAAAGATATATCAACCATGGATAAAATTCATTGAACTCTAAGTAGGAGCATAAGTAAGACAAAATGGCATAACAAGGAATCCCTAGTGTGGCCTTCATGGGTTTTAAATGCAATCTTATGTATATCATCCACCTTCATGCAAAATTGAATGTTATTGGCTCTAAAATCCAACTTTGAATAATACAATCTCATGTATCTCATCCAACAATTCTTCAATTAAAGGTGTGGGAAATTTAACAATTCTTCAATTAAAGGTGTGGGAAATTTATCCTTTATCATATGTTTACTAAGAGCTCTATAGTCTACACAAAACCACCATGACCCAACTTTCTTTTTCACCAAAACAACAAGAGAAGAAAAGGGACTTACACTCTAATGAAATATCGCTTATGTCAACATCTCCTCTACCAACTCTTAAATTACTTCTTCCTACGCTCCTGCATATTTATATGGCTTCAAGTTGATAGCTTCAATCCCTTATTTCAACATAATTCAATGATCATAAACCTTGGTTGATAGTAATCATGTAGGCACTTCAGAGACATCCTTATAGTCACTCAATAGTTGCCTTAATCCCTCTTCAACCTTACTAACATATTGCTTTTCATTAAATCCAATTACATCAACTAACAAAAATACTAGGGTGAGCATCACCATTGCATATTGCCATCATAGTAGTTAATAGCGGATAGCGGCGCGGAGCGGCCGACCCCGAAAACGCTATAGCGGAATAGCGGATAGCGGAGC